>BMAU01006859.1:0-154195 GCA_019973935.1 Trichonephila clavipes
TTTAAAACTTCACATAATACATATACGAGCGACGTCTCGAAAGTAAGTTTCGTTGTTTTATTTTCACACGAAAACTTTATTACCCAAAAATTACACTATGACAGCGTTCCTCAAACAGTGAGGCACACCCCTAGGGGCGTGATAACTATAAGAGAGGTCAGTGAGCATGGAAGATTTATGGAAAGTTAATAGTTACCAGTGATCCCATGGCTGGTTATATGAAAATTATATTCAAAAATAATATTCTTCTTGGTCATATATGTACGGTTTATAATTAATTACTTAACTGCCGATTAAAAGTTGTGAGATTCGCTACCCAATGCTACTGTTCACGCAGGTGTGCATATGTGATGTATTGCGGGGGATGAATAAATATGAAATCCTCTAAAGTAAATCCTTCGCAAGCACTCTCAATGTCCTTTTATTGTATTCCAAACCTCGGAATAAATTATGAATAGCAGTGAACCTAAAAGATCGTGCTTCCAAAAGATTTATATATACGTACGAGACAATTATCACAATTTTTATACACGCTGCTGGAACGTAAGTGGTTAAAGTCGTATTATAGCTCTAGGTTCAAGTAGTATTATTAAATGCATTTTTTTTGCCAATGGACAGGGGGTGCGATGAAAATTGTGATTGAATATTGGGATCAAATAGTGAAAGCTTGAGAAGCAATGCAATGTGATATCATGAACTACTACTCTTGCTATAATTTTCGACATAGCTGCCAATTTATATTGAGACATTTGTAGTAGTATGCAATCGGTTTGAAGAAACCACTCTGACTAAAACCTCAGCCTGAGATATAAGAAATTGTCGCATTGCTCTACCTCAGCAATGTTTTCCAAATCTGGTCCGAGAGTACGACATTTATTGCAGGGAACAGGAAAAGTTTGATGGGGTAATGACGTTTTCATTCGTGGATGTGAAATGGTCATTTCGACTATCTTCCATAGAGTTTGCCTTTTTCTCTGAGTATGCGACACCAGCGATCAACCATTAGATGACACATGGCCTTTTCCAGCATACACGGCGTTCGGAGGATAATAGCACATACTTCCATTGGCAATCATGTTGTCAGCACACGTTTTGTGACGCGTCTGTCCACGTTCTTTTCACTAATAAGCCTGTTGGGAAATTTGGGTCTTTAAAATTTATTCTATTGCAAATCTTTCCCGCAGAAGAAGATATAAGTAAGTAAATTAAGAAGAACCTCTCTCGCTTTTTAACCTCTCTCCATTCTTAGTAGTTAGAAGAGAGGTTAAAATTGCTAATGGATAGCAGTAATGGATTAAACGTGAAATGAAACCGCCAATGCTTCGTAGATTATTTGTGTAATATTAAAACTGATGATTTGTTCAACTATTGATTAAATTGGGTAGGACACTTTGAATTGGCAGGTGTTTTTGCCTGAAAGTAAGTGATCCTACTTAAAAAGACTTCACTTGCTTTCCATGTTTAGTAATTGGTACATATCTTAACTCAGTTAATATAATTTGTGTTGTTGTTAATACTAGTAAAAAGAAGTTATTTTGAATATGGCAAATCTTCCTTCCGACTCTCTCACACTAATGGACGTCGCGGAGTGACCATTACAGTATGACCGGCCATCCTGATCTGTACTAGAATGAACTTGGGCACTCTAGCGTGTGCTACTGCTCTTTCTTTTTCGACTCTCGCGCATGCGTCATTCCTCCTCCAATATGTCAATGCTCCTTCTGATATCGAACTAGCTACATAAGTTTCTTACAAAAATTTTTTTCACCTGGTGTACCACCTTTTCCTTTTAAAAAAATTATGAAACTTACTTTTGGAATGTCAATCATTGAGAGTAATAACGACAAAAATTAAGTTAAGTATACATTTATTAAAGGCAATGATTTACAAAGAAGGACTAAAAGTAAAAAAAAAAAAAAAATGGAATTAAATCATTGTCAAAAATAACTCACTGATTTCACGAGAGGTCTATTTCGTTCACGTCGTCACGTCTTCCAACTGGTTTCCCGCGCTATCGTCTCATTTCATGTCGTTACACCTCTGTGTCTCTATTGGTCCATAGTTCCAGTGTTTTCCCGGAACCACCTTTATCATCTGGGTGGCGTTCTCTTGGATTTGCTTTTAACGGGAAATGTATGGAGTATACGACCGCTCTGTGTCTCTATTGGTCCATAGTTCCAGTGTTTTCCTGGAACCACCTTATAATCTAGGTGGCGTTCTCTTTGGCTTTGCTTTAACGGGAAATATATGGAGTATACGACCGCTCTGTGTCTCTATTGGTCCATAGTTCCTGTGTTTCCCTGGAACCACCTTATCATCTAGGTGGCGTTCTCTTGGCCTTGCTTTCACGGGAAATGTATGGAGTATACGACAAAGTGCAAATGTAATCAAAAAAGTTGTGTATACATTTTTTATTCCCGGTTTCTGAAATCCATTAATAACTAATAAAATGCAAATTAAAACTCGAACTATTTTTATTCAGTAGCGACCTGTACATTGTGGTTCAAATGACCAGACAAAGAAATAAAAATTTAACCGAATTATCGCATCATTGTCACACGATAAGAACCTGCTGACAAATTAAACATGATGACTAATTTCATGAACTTACTTTTCTTCAAACTGTAGATTTCCACTTTACTTTATCACCCTCCTCCTCTAGGAAAGAAGATAATTTAGTTACAAAGCGGGGTATAATGTCAAAAAAATTAGGAGAAACTTTAGATGAATTTAAAAGACGCTAGCTGTGGTACAGGTCGATTCCTATTAAAATACACAACATCGAAGTTAAAAGTAAGATTTGTCGATTTTCGTTTGCTTGAAATTGAGCAATCGTGGATGTGTGTATTACTTCAGATAAAATTAGTGACATTTAATGGTAGGGGAAGAGTTTACAAACACCCCCCGTAGATAAATTCTGATCAATGTTTTTCGGTATTTTGAGCAATTTTTCGCAGAGTTCTGCAGGGGTAGTAAAACATGTTGTTTGGTTGGAATTGTATCTTTCTAATATTCAAATTGTATTTTCGTTTTTATTCAAGTTATATTTTCATTATTATTCAAACTGCATGTTTATTATTATTCAAACTGTATTTTATTATTAATGCTTGATATATTCATTTTATACTATATATATAAATATAATTTTTTATTCAACTCTTATTATTATGTATTTACAACTTCTACTTTAGATACATTTTGTGCAAAATATTTAGTTTTATTGTAATGTCTCTTATATATAGCAATGCCATCTACTGTATTTATCTTTTGCGCGATGACACCAAGTTGTTTGCTTCGACTTGTTTGTGTAGTATAATCTGTGTGGAATGCTGGGATTCCTGTACTGTCCCCTCACTAGGAAAGGATTTTGCCGCATAAGCTGCTGGCATTTGTCTAAATCATTTTACGCTAAATTAATGTTTAAGTTTTAAAAGCATCAATCATATTTATATATGTCCATTGTGGCGTACACATATAAAGCATTAATGATATTATTTGTAAACTCAAATACAATCTTATACTTTTGATTGATAATATTGATTTTCTGAAACTTTTATTAAAGCGCAATATAATGTGTTAGGACATAATTTAAATCAAAAATGCACAAATTTTGAAAATTTTGTATCCATGCTTAGCAATAAAATTTTGCTCTCTGCACAAATTTATATAAAATGCCAATTCGCACAACATTTATTTAATGCTTACCATGTGTTAAAAGTACACCCTATGTAACTGATATAAGTTTAAGAAACACGGTACAAGATAAATATCTCTTTTGAAGAAAAGTTAACAAAAATATTTATTATCTTGGGGAATTAGGGATTTTAATTTCATGCTTCCGTGACAAAATTGTGTGCACACACACAAGCAAAAAATGGTCTGACTTTAATGACAATTCCAAAGTTTATAGCTTTAGGAATTATTTTTCATTAAAACTTTCAAGAAATTTTATTTCGTTCCTAACGTTTTAAGAAATCTGCCTTTACTTTTTCTTATTTTGTTAAATAATGTTTTTAAAGATCAAATCTACCAACTGTGGGGATTTGTTTTTTTAATAGAAATATTTTATGAAATTCATAGCTTTCTCTTTACATAAAAAATAATACAATGCTATGCATCTGGAAGAGAAAAGCATATAAAGAAAGACTTTCACTGCTGGATATTAAAACTGCAAAACTATACAGGCAGAAAGATACAAATGTCAAACATGTATGAATAGAAGAATAACCTGTGTGCTGTGATCTTCTTAACTAAGCGCAATCAAAAGATGCACAGGAGGAGGAAACCGCATCTAAATATCTGTACAAAATAAAAATTATACAGAGGGTTTCTCAGTTGGAAATCGAATTTTAACACTAGTTTTTATGAGAAGATCACGTTATGTTTAGAATAAGGAGGAGAAATGGCTACACACATGTGTCGGAAATCGATTGTGGTAAAGTCTTGAGCTTTTGTGAATATATTTTATGAGATCATGGCACGTTAACGACTGGAAGCAGAGGACTTTCAGTGCTGAAACATTTATTTGCACAGGGATACAAATCAAGGGTACTTTGACGAAGTGAAATTGAGACTTTGTTGCCAGATCATATCCAACACACTGTAAAACTCCTTTCTAAAAAGATGTTTGGGAGTTTTTTTCCACAACAAATGGAACTGAAAGCTTATTTCTTCTTAAAAGCATTCTGAATTCTGACAAATATATAGGAATATTATTTATATAGTAGGATTGCTCCATTCATGGAAACATTTGATGGAACATTTCAACATGACTTGGCCCCTTGTCAAAATTCGAAATTGGTCCATGCTTTTTTGCGAAAACAAAATAAACGTGCTCGATTGGCCTGGAAATTCCTCAGACTAAAATCCTACTTAAAACTTATGGCATATTCTCAAGAATCATTTTGCTAGGATGAACTGCACGACAACAGAGCAAATGATAAATAGGGCTACACTAGTGAGTTTTCACGATGATGAAATCAAGAACATGTGAGCTACTGTAGTGAAGTCAATGAGAAGATGTATTGAAGAGATAACTTATGCTAAAGGAATACAACCTTCTTAATATTATACATATTTCTCTGTTTATTTAATGTATATAATGGTGTTGTTGTTGTTTCCAATGCCCTTGGAGCAGGAAAGCCTACACCAAGTCCATTTGACCTTTCCGCGTAATAGTGTCACACACCAGGTCTTGCTCTCCATACAACTGTCGTAGGGAAATGCCCCAGCAGTCCAGAAGATGAGCAGGAGAAGCAAGGAGAGGGCATGGACAGGTAAAGAAAGACTATAAAACTGCACAAAAGTCATACTACGAAGGTGACCTCTTCTAAGGCGCGCCAAGGCCGTCTGATGAGCCCTGGAATTCCTGCACTGTATAGATAGGCCAGGACTTTTAGCTGCGTACCAGTGGTGAGCAGGAGGGTTTCGCCAAGTCAAATTCATTTTATTTCTTTGGAGGGAATGAATTTCCGTATGGGCTAAGACAGTGGAACTGTGGTTAGGGAGATCACATCCCCTACCAGCCAGCTCATCAGTAGCTTCATTCCCAGGCACACCCACATGTGATGGAATCCACTGGAGACATACTTGTTTCCTCTGACCAAGCCTAACTTATTTAGATAAAATATCTAGACCAGTACTGTCCACACACACAAAAAAAGTAACGAGTCTTACAGTAGTCGCATATGATTTGTAACATCTGACATGCTATCGGGATAAATACGCAATACTAACTTTTTTTCCTGAAAAAATAGGAATCGGGTATGATTGGAAATAATTTTCTATCGAATAATTATATCTTTAATGAAAATTGTATTTAATTAAAACAAAATGATTCATGCAATATTTATCAAAAATAATTATTCTTGTTTAATTTGGGGAAGAGTGGAGACAATGGACTTATGATAACTAAAATATGACACATATACTTGTGATTTCAAAGTATTTAAGAGCCGATAAAAAAGAGTCAATGACAGTACCACTAATATCATTCGAAACATTCTAATTTGTGTTCATTTCGAGCTTGAGTTCATCATTCATAAAAGCTATGAGCGGCTCAGCTTTTGGCAAGCTGAAGTTTAAGTTGAAATCACCACTCAAAAATCAGGAAAAGCGAGTAATAATTTTTTTAAAAGCGCAGAACCACCTTCGTTATATGGTAAAAGTACAGAATGCAGGAAATCTTTAATTTTGAAGTGATAACTTCTATTGGCGCGATTTGCTAGAGAGTGAACTTGAATGAACGTCACGCTCGGGAATGTAACGCTCCTTTGTCTTTTTTCGCTTGTATTCGGAAAACATGCCCAGACAACATTGAAATCACGTAACTAAAAGAGATGGACGTTCTTCCAGGGTTTTTATTCCCTTTCCCTCCCTTGAAGCCGAAGCAATGCTCATTCATAAACAGGTAACCCGACAACCCATTCTTCGCATTTTCTCCCCTTTATTCTTGTGTCATTATTGAATTTCCTTCTTTTTAGTTTTGAGGGCACGATATATTAAATTGATGCATTTATGCCAACATTCCTAATTATGTATAAATTTAAGATATTTTATTTTATATGAGAAATTAGTGTTCAAATGTGTGTGACGAATCTGTACGGAACCTTCCCACTAATATTCTTAGGCGCCTTTTTGGGGATCATAAATTCGCGTATATTTCCAATCAACTCCGAAAAGCAAACGGGATATGCAAAGTGGATATGATATTTAAGTAGAGCGTTGTAAGCTAGCAAAGATGAAGGCTATTGAGCCAGCAGCAGTAGCCTCAAGTTTGGAGGATTCAATTGGATTACGATATTGAAGAGTTACTGATAGTAATCTACGAAGGAATCTTTTGAAGATACCAAAGTATTGCCAGGTGATATAATATAGTTTATTATCGCTTAAAACAATCGCTAGTTTAAAAAATTAGTTTAAGTTAATGAAGGCTATTAATTCAAGTTACGTGTATTTCTCGGACCTCCTATTTCGGTAGACTTTATTTGATCTTACTTGTAATTATTAAATTAACTTCATAATTCGTAATTTAATTTAATATTAAAGGTAAATCCCTTTTGTTGGACGTAACATAGAAATATCATATGTTATTAGAGTTTCTGATATTTGAATCAAGATAATAAATACAATTTATTATTATACAAATGGCTCTTAGTGATTCTTTGCCTCAAATTAATCTTGGTGTCCAGGGTGGAACCCAGGGAGGTTCCCACACGTGAAATTAGTGTTTTGTTTATTCTGTCACAACGTTTAATTAACTTAAAATTATTATTACTTGACCTAAAGCTGCAGGCTTTTTATACTAATGCATCATTATTGTTGTGCGCCCAACTAGTCATCTTATAAACTTGGCAGCCATACGTTTTTTTTTTTTTTTGTTTCCCAAATAATGAGCAGTTGATTCAAACTTCAAAAGAGACAGTTCCTAGGAAATTTAAAAATAAATAAGATGATATTTCAATAGAAGAGTATCAAGTTTTAAATTACATTGCGAGTTATTGCGTTTATAATATAAAATTGGAATGCTACGTTTACAAATATAGGTTTGTTGTAGATAAAATAATCAATTTCGATTCAGAAAATGTCGAAAGGACAAAATATTTAAGACTTCTGGTTAGAGGCAGACCTTCCTTTCCTCTTAGGAACGCTAGGCGTATCCCTTGGGAGCAAAAAATTGGAGGGAGAAAAAATTAAAATTACAAAGAACGCGTACAACCACCTAGTGTTTATTTAAAACCCAATTATTTTCTTTCATTTTTATATCTAAATTATCAAATCTTCGTTTCGCTATTGGTCAAATTATTATGTAAATCACTTGACTTTTCTTCCCAAACAATATTTTGTTTCATGCATACGGTTATTAAATTGTTCTCAAAACTCTAAATAAAATCTTTATCGCAACATTTCTCAAACTGTGGGCTGCGCCCACCTAGAAGGGCTCAATAACCCTACTTCGGGGAAGGCGTGATCATATCGGGAAAAATCGAAAATGAAATATTTAAAATAATTAGCTATTTAATACAATAAATTGCAATTTCAAATAATTACAAAATAAAATACATTCTTTTGTAATAAAAAACTAAATACACATTCACACTAATATAAATGAATCAGTACTGCACAAAGTATTTGATGGTTAATTTATCAATATTCAATTAAAATCAAGTTTAGAAATTACTAGTAATTCCTTTGGGCTTGTCATATACAAAATTATATTTATAACTCAATATGCATCTTGATAATTAGTACGGTTTTTAATTAAAGTCATATTACATCGTAGTTTTACCATCACAAAGTACATTATAATTACATTCAACATATTTTTACCATAAGAATTGGGGCGCGATGAATATTCTGACTGAAAATTGGGTCGTAAATATTGAAAAATGAGAAGCACTGTTTTATCGTAATCTACAACACTCTTTTTGGTATCGTGAATCCCTTTAGATGCTAAGGAGTATATCTGTTCACAATAACGCCGAGGGTTCAATTCTGCCCCCTCCTCATACACCAACAGATTTTCAATCTTTAGCAGTCTTTTTTATCTCTTAAAAAAACAACTTAATTCCGTCCTCCTTCCGCATAAAAAAGTATGTGCACGCCCTGCTTCAGTTAACTAGTTTTATTATTAAATTATCGTGTTAATAAGATTCATAAATGCAAGCTGCTAAATATTTTGTGCGAGTTTGCTTTTTTACTCTGTGCCTCAACAGACGTTTGCAGCTCTCCAGTCTTCTCCCTCTTGGTATCATTAAAAATTAAATATTATACTAAAAATATTTTTTTCCCTTTTTTTATACATATGTATTGAAAAATTTCTCTGTATTTACTTATATATTTAAACATTAGACTGGCGTAAGACAATTACTCGAAAAGTAAATTGTTTCTAGTCAACAAAGTTTTTAGAAAATCAGTGAAAATATTCGGATTATTCCTAAAGCAGGCATAGTTCATTTTATTGTTAAAAATACCACCGTGGGAAAATGTTCCCTGGGAGGGTTCCCTTCGCAAAGAAACACATTCCAAACGAAACACATTCTTTATTTTATGACCTGCCCAAGGGCTAATAAAAAGAGGGTTGAAATGACCCTTCAGAAAATACTCTTTTTCGAAGAGAAATAATTGACGCAATTTCAAATAAGCAAACACACACATACAATTTCTTCAATTGTTCTTCATTTTTTTTAAAACTGCAAACGGTAATAATGATTTTCCTTTTGATTTATTTTTTGTTTTCCCTTTACACTTCAAAAAATGTACAAATATTTTTATCATATTAAGGTAAAATCAAAACATGATGTTTATTATTTGCTTTCCATTCCAAAGGTGGCAGTAAAAATAATATTCAGCTTTACAAAATCTATTTAAAAAATTTTTTTTGTAAATTTTCCGTTTTACATCTGTTAATTTTAAGACTTTTGTTTATATTTATATGTATATATTTCAATGCACTTTTGTAGTACTTTTATGTTAATTAATATGCATTAATACTGGATTTCTTTCTTGAAAACATCTTCAAAAAACCCGCTTTTCTATGCAAGAACAGTTTTATAAAGATTAATTATTAGTGTAAACAGGAATTTGTTTGCTTTATTTGATTGAAATTATTTTACATTGTGTCATTTTTTTCTTAGATGTTTCTTATATTCTTATGAGCCTTTCATGAGTGACATTTGCTCCTTTGTCCGGTAAAACGTAAGACATCCTTCTAAAGTATTCATACATAACTTTTATCTGAAAATATTTTAAGTGAGAATTATAAAAAAAAATTAATATAAATGTGGAAATATTATTCTATGACCTAAAAGAAATAAATGTCATAAGCTTTATATTATTGACAGCGGCTGCGAGCAGTGCAGTATTCCTTCCTTTTGTCACGTCATCAAAAAGCTGTCGTAAAATGTTCCTCTCAGGGCAAAAGTTTCCCTAGCCCAACTCAAACAAGGAAAACAACGATCCAAATAAAAGCACGACAAAGTACGGAACAACGCTTGACGGAGTTTTTCTTAGATATTGAAATAATTTTGAATCTAAAGTATTTTTATAACCTATTTCTGCTACCATAAACCTATTGTTTCTTTCTTAGAATACAATTAATTAACAAATATATGTATTTAACAAACAATATTACTTTATGTGTACATACATATGAATAAATAATTTTATATGATAGTACTAATGTAATATCCCCTTGTCTTTCATTCTCCTAACTAATTCCTGAAATAACATTACAAAATTTGAAATCACTTCTATGGTGTGGTCGTAAACACACACACACTTTTTTTAATCTTTTGATTCAAAGAAATGTATACGACCATCGAAATCACTGTTTGTCCATTTTCAAATAAGCATTCTGCCACACTTATGTCCCCCCCAACAGATTTAGAGTCAAGATCTACTGCTTGATCGATACTAGAGTTGGACCAAGGACATATAGCTTTGGTTGCACCCCCATGCGAGGGTAGCGAAAAGACACAGCCACGCACTCTCATTGGTCAAATCAAGTAGCGCACACTTACGTCAAATCCTGTTACACACATCCGTCTATTTTTACGAAATCACACTCCTAACACATATCCAGCAACCGAGAGGAAAGATGTTACACATAAAAAAATATCAATATTTATAGTAAAATAGATTGATTTCGAATAATGCATTATAATAAATATACATAAAATTTTTTTGTTTATCCTGACAATTGACACATCTCTTTTCTTCTGTTATCTTACCAATTTTTTTTTGTAATAAAAGTTATTTTGTGTTATTGTATTTGGATACATTGGCCGGGCCGCAAAATTACTCGTTGTAGTCAGCATGCGGCTTTCTGTCCGCAAGTTTGACACAACTGATATAAAGTAATAAAAAAATTGCTTAAATTTTATTTAAGTTTTAATCAGAATAATCAATTCCAATAAAGGCAGATTGCCTGAAATTACTACCTAGTTGTATTTATACCAGGAAGAAGTAAAATTTTGCAGTCCTACTGTATTAATTCAGTTAATAATAAATATAAATTAAGCTCTATTTTCCCACATAAATCTTAATGGATTCTGATGTAAACTCTTTGAGTGTATCAAAGCTTATAATGTGGCTTGTTTGTAGTTTAAAGAAAATAGTTTATTTTCATTGTGAAATCACAAAACTAATTATCTTTGGGAAAAGACTAATCATCGTCTAGACATGGTTAACACACACGCTTCAAAGCTACATTGCTCTGGGGTGAAATAGAAGCAATTCTTTCCGCATTCATTTGTACTTTTTGTAGCTTCGCAAGACTGAATACATAAAGTTCCCTATTACCCATATGAAAGCGAATCTCTTCGTTATTTTATTTTATTATGTTATTAATATGCACAAATGCCACTTTTATTAATTTGTTTTAAATGTCGTCAATTTGTCCAGCGGCGTCGTTCGATAGTAATGTGGTATTTATGTTTAATTAATTGAAACTAATTTTTTTACCAGGAATGTTTTTCTGACTACCTTAATTCTGCCAGACATAGAGTGCTTACACTCCATCTAAGATTGCAATGTTATAATGCTGAAAGAAGTTTTCTCTGAGACTTCGATGACGAGGCACAGCTACTAGCCCCTTGAGGCATGTGAAGCTGACTGGGTGTCACTAGAATACCTCTAAAAAGAGTCAAATCTCTCAGTACCATTTTTAACTGAAAAAGCTTTCGACAGGGAGATTCTGTTTCTTCCTCACTGTTTAACAAAGCTTTAAAATAGTATTATAAAAAGAAAATTTAAGTCAATTTACACTTAGATCAAAGAAAAAATTTCTTTTAGCTACTTTTTTATTAAATAGGTACAATTAATATAAATATGTAGAAACATATGACAAAATCACAACATTAAGTGGTAATTAATTTTTATTCATTAACATTAAAGTATCGTATTGTTATCCGAAACAATCGTGTATATAAAATTTCAGTTCAACTGAATGATTTAAAACGTGAGAAAAATACCTTTTCTAGTTTTGACACAAGTCGCCGAAAGGGTCACTAACGTGGCTATATTTGTAATTCTTTAAATAATTAGTTTTAATCAATTAATTTTTCTGAATTATAATTAAATTATTGTATTGTCGTCCAAATAAAATCCTGTATATAAAATTCCACCTCAAGTCAGCTATTTAAAATGTATTTTATTTACGATTATAAACTCCACCAGGATAAATAAATAATAAATATATAAAGAGTGTGAGTTTAATAGTAGGAATCAAAAAAGGCTTTTATATAGAGACTGATTTAAATACGATAGGTACTATTTTACAAAGAATTGTACAACTTCTTGCCTTTGCCAATGATATAGATATCATAATATAGATCAAAATGCTCTGTTGTCAATGCTTTTGTAGCACTTGGGAGGGCGGAAAAGGAGATGGGACTTGTTATTATTACGAATAAAACAAATATTTTGATTTCAACTAATAATCTCTAGATTTGTCTCCTTTTAAGATAGGCTACTATACTTCTGAAACTGTAAATCAGTTTACTTACTTAGGAACTCTGATATCATGTAGCAATGATCTGAAAATTGAAATAAACAATACAACTTGTTTGGCCAATAGAAGTTTTCATGGCCTCAGGAACCAATTTAAATCAAAGTATATTTCTACAAATACCACGTTGAACACAAATAAGGCTTTATATATTTATATTTTTTTAAACCAGGTCTATTGTTGTGTTCGGAAATGAATGTTGGACCCTCAATAAAGAAGATGAAAAGAAATATACCACAAAATCCAGCGTATCACGCGCACTTTGAACACAAAAATGAGATCGAAACATAAGAGTGCGCGTCATACGCCGGGTATAAAAACGATAGCTTTAAAAATAACGAAAGAGATGAGCATATGAAAAAATTTTTTACTTCAACACATATCGAAATTCTGTTTATTTAAAATAAATGACATACCTTATGAACTAAAAGATTTCTAGTTCTAGAAATATATTATTATTACGAAAATCTGGACTAATATCTCGAATAAATGACTTCAAAACATAAGAACATCGTGTACTATCATATAAGATTTCTTCGTAAAAAACGGGGTGCTCGTTATACGGTGAACATGCCGAAAAATTAAAAAATGCAGCTTGAATGTATAGGTACGTGTTATACACCGGTGCGCGTTAAATGCCGGATTTTACGGTAGTTCCTTTTTGAGAGAAAAATCTTAAGGAAAATCTTTGGACCTATTCAAGAGAACAATGAGTAGAGAATCCTTTACAATCTTGAAATTTACAGAAAATATTACAAATACGACGGGACAGATATTGGAAGAGTTATAAGAGCATCACACATTAAGTGGTTGAGCCATCTGTACAGATATGCCGATGCTTTTCCTACCAAAAAAAGTAACTTTTTAAAAAATTAAAGGGACCAGACGTAGAGGACGACCACCTACACGAAGGCTAGACGATTTTGAATAGGACCTCAAGCTAAAGAGAATTAACAGATGGAAGGCCGTCGGGACTGATAGGGTCAACTGGAGGATGATCAGTGACTCAGCTTTGGACTGCAAAAGGCTGTTGAGTTTATGGCAGTGCTTCTCAAACTTTCAATGATTGCGACCCAATATTCAATCATTATGTGCATTGAGCCCCCCCACTCAATAACGATGTATTAAATTCAGTAATACTATACTTTAACGCTAAACCTACAATACGACTTCAACCTCTTAAGTCCTCCTGACGTATATAAACGTCTCGCTCAGCCAGCGTGTCAATTTCCCAGACGTATATATACGTATTTCCGAAGTACTACATTTTCAATGAACTGCTATCCATAAAAGTATTCCGAAGGCTTTAGAAAGCAATAAAATGACCTTGACAGTGTTTGTGAAGGATTTACTTATTTCAGATGATTTGATTATTTATTCCTTTTCTACCACTCAATCAATACATCACATGTTTACCTACGTGCTAAACGGAAGCATTGGAGAACAAAACGTGTACTTTTTAAGTGGCATTTAAGGGATTCATTATAAACCATACAAATTATCAAGATAAGTGTTACTGGTGGCATATAACTTTTTATACAACAAATTCACGGGATCACTTTGTAATCATTGAACTGTTAAATTAATTATAAAATAGATTGTGCAATACTGATTCCTTTATACGTGTATTATAGTGTAAATGAGTATTTTATTTTTTAGTATGTCAGAATGTATTTGTTTGCTTACTTTCAATAAGTTATTAATTTTTTGAATAATCTATTATATGTTTTCAACTTTTCAATGTGCTTTCAGGATTATCACGTCCCGCTAGGGGCGCGCGCCACACAGTTTGAGAAGCTCTGGCTTATACAGAAGAAATAAGAAAGCTTGCTGTAAAGATTACGACAAGGAGAATAAAATGTGTTCGTATTGTGTATCCAATATCTGCTCATACTATCACACAGGTGGAGATGCCATATACCTAAATCGAATCCTAGAAGGCCCCATGGGTTCCAATCATATATTCAGTTTTGCGTTTGGACACACCACAGCCGCTGCGTATCCCGATGCTGCAGTGTCAAGGGTTGCCACAATAATAGTCCATGTGTAGACAATCCGGGCTTCTGTAGACGTTGCTCCATTGTCCATGACTATAATTTTGCTGCTAACATGCTCATTTTCTGACACCAAGTCCGTGATGCGAGGTCAACCTGACAACATGTCTGAACGAGCCGTTGGGATTTTGCATGGCATTCAATAGCATCCTTCTGAACTCTTTGTCTCCATATTCGCATGGCGGTAGTTGGATTCCGACTAATATGAGTGGCGATATCACTGTATGATAAACTGCAATGTTCGATAGACCACACTTAATAGCAACTTCGATCATCCGGTTATCGAATTCCAACGCATGCTGATTGCCATATCCCCCTTTTATGATACGTACAACTCGATGTTCAAACAGATAATCAATATTCAAATGCGATTTCTGAATGTGAAGCTCGACACGAGACATTCTTTTTTTGCAGAATTTGAGATGTCGTTTAACCCTCCTCTGTCATTTAGTTGCTTTTAAATACGAATCATTCACATGTCCAGCAGCCTTTCCCTTTCATGCGAATCTGTCTTTTATATCACTTCTCTTTTATGGTGTTTAATTTTAATGCGTGTTCAACACTGTAAAAGTAGAATCTATATTTAAGTTGTTTGTGAAATAATCTTTAGCAAAATTCGTGAAAAATATGTTCTCACAACATGATATAAACAATCATTGCAGAAATAAATCTTTTTAAACTTGAAAAATAAAATTTCATACTACATTATTTATTACCATACTACTGTAATTTATCAAGAATACAATATAACAATTGAGGAAAATTAATACATACACTGCTGGACAATTGCTAAGGACGGATAACACTATCATCCATAGCAACCATAAAATGAAAGGAAGCAAAATGTGGAAAATTAGAATAAGTGCAGGATATTAGTAAGATAAAGAGTGTGAGTATGAGAATTTTTTTTCCACGTCTGTTCATCACGTGATAGCGTTCATAAGAGCTTTAAAGGTTTTGATGCGTGTGGACAGTTGTTGTTTCAAGTCAAAGTTTTACAGGAAAGATTTAATAGACGAACTTAAAATTTTTGGCATGTCTTCCCGACATCACATAGATGATTTTATGCGTGGCCGAATTATTGGAAAGATCGAAGAAGGGTGAAAAATAACAGGTGTTGCCAGGGAGTTCGACATCGCTCACAGCGTTGTTTCACGGCTGTGGAAGTCTTTTTAAACTACTGGAATGTGTAGTAGACGGCACGGGGGAGGTCGTGTTAGAAGTACGACGCCTGCAGAAGATAGATATATCGTCCTATCAGGAAAAGGAACAGGCGCACCACAGCTCAGCAGGTGGCAATTCAGTTTCTTGCTGCCTCAGGAAAGCAGATCTCCCGAAAAACTGTTGCCAGACGTTTGAGGGTAGGAGGACTATACGCACGCAGACCTGTTGTGTGTGTCCCATTGACCAGACAGCTCCGTACTGCCCGTTTGCAATGGTGTGAACATCACAATTGGACTGAACAGGAATGGGCAAGCGTACTATACTCAGATGAGAGTAGGTTCAGTCTGTCATCGGATTGTAGACGCCAACTGATTTGGCGCGAGAGTGGTACTGCTTATCGTCCAGAACGATACATTGATGAAGTTCTACTTCCTCATGTTCGTCTTTTCCGGGGTGCTGTCGATGATAAATTTGTTTTTATGGACGACAACGCAACATGTCATCGAACACTCGCTGTTCATAATTGTCTAGACAGCGAGGGTATTCATCGTCTCGTATGGCCAGCGCGTTCTCCAGATCTAAACCCCATTGAAAATGTGTGGGATGCTTTGGGGAGGCAAGTTTCTGGTCGAAACTATCCTCCGACAAACAAGAACACCCTCATCCGTGCACTCACAGAGGAATGGGATAAATTGCCTCAACAGCTGCTGGATAATGTTGTGCAAAGTATGGTACGACGTGTGAAATGTTGCATCACACTCCACGGTGGACATATCCCGTGCTGATACCTTTCTTTAAGGTGCCTGCTGACTTTTAGATGCATTGTTCCATTTCTCCGTACGCAGATCAAATGAACATTTTTTTTTCTTTCAGATGTTTCACAGCTTTTGTACTTTCCAGAACAATAAATATTCTTTATTCTAATGTCTGAACAGTGTGACAACTATATTTTATCCTACTAGGCCTCATGTCTCGCTTAATGCTATGCTACATAGCAATTTGTTATCCGTCCTTAGCAATTGTCCAGCAGTGTACTTCTTTCATAACATTGAAAGCAAACTAAGACATTTATTTATTAATTGTTCCCTCTGGTTTTGAAGAAAAGATATCCTTACACATTACCATTTATTAAGAAAAAAATAAGCATTTAATTCCAATTACCTTTCCTTTTTATTCCCTTAAATTCACTAAATTATGCTTAAAAGAATAGATCTATAAATTTAGAAGCCAAAAAAAATAATAAAACCAACTCGCATAAAATAGAAAAACCGAGATAAATCTGTTTTGATTTTAAGAATGCGATTTTTCTTAGCCTGTTAGGTTGAACCTTTAATGTCACTATTCATTTATAAAAATAAATAAGATATTCCATTTCTATCCAGGCAACTCCAAGTGGAAAAAAGCTAAATTTGTTTATTTTGATAAAGTTAAATGTCACCGGATCTATCCCCGAAGTTTCTAAAAGAATCTACATTTGAAATGAAGTAGAAAAGAAAATGTTTTTGTCTATTTCCGTGAAACAAGTCTGCTAAATCTGCTAAAGTATTTTATTTTTACGCTGAAACTATTCTTTTAAGCATTCAAAATATCTTACTGGAGAATGCTTATCTAATACACAATAAAAAAGAAATTTCAACTTAACAGAATGTACTATTTCTTCTTTAACAACGTCTTACAATAGGAAATCTTTCACTTATTAATTTTGAAATACTTTGCAAAGTTAGAATAGCATTTTCCTGGAATTAGATGAATGATAGAATAGAATAATTTTCCACCCAGTTTAAAAATATCTTCCTACTGAGAAATTCAAAGCGAGAGGTTTTCAAAATCAAAGTTCTGAAGGAAAAAAACATAATTTTTTAAGCTGAGTTAAATTTCTCGCAAAAGGTTTTTCTTTAAAAACCGTTTACCTTTGAAATTTTTAAAAAAACTTTTTAACAAGAATATTTCTTAGAATAATGTTATCTTAACACAACATAGAGCTTATACTATATCACACTAAAATGAAGAGAGAAAACATTTGTTACAGATTTTAAAACTGAAATAAAATAAAATTAATTTTACTGTTCTAAGAAAGAATTTGTAATCGAAAAAAATATAAATTAGAAATTAGTTTTTCTTTTTGAAATCGATTTTTAGTTGAATACATTATTATTATCTGTTTTCACAATAACACAGTGACTCTCAAATTTTTAATACTGGCGACATACTTTTCAATTAAAATTTTTATCGCCCCCCCTTATATAATAATAATGTATTGAATGCAATGATAATCCCCTTTGACGCTAAAGCTACAATACGATCTTAATTATAAACCGTACAAAATAATAAGGAAAGTATATTAAATTTTATATATGTTACTTTTAAGTACACTCTCATGTCCATAAATTAAGGTTAATTCAGAATCACACAGAAATTGAACTCTAAAATAAAAATTGCACCTGTAGAATTATCACACACATCTTGAAGAAAAATATGCAAACTACAGGAATCCACCAGGTGGCGCGGATAGTGCGTCATAATGACAAGAGTGTAAGAGATGGGTATAAAAGGAACGGTGGCAAAGAAGTAAAATTGTTCACAAGAGCTTTAAAAGACTTTCAGTGCAATGACCGCATAGTTATGGCGCAAATAAAGCATTTGGAGGATTTTTTACGTGGTAAAATTATTGGACGACTGGATTGTGAGCGTACCCAGCTGGAAGTATCCGAGGAACTTGGAATCGCCCAGAGTGTCATTTCCAGGCTTTGGAAACTTTTACAAGATGATGGTAATGTGAGTAGATGTTACAGCACATCTACTCACATGTTACACCCCCAAGTTACAACGCCCAATGAGGACCGGTATTCGGCAGTTACCGCCAAAAAATACAGACGGAGCACAGCATCTGAACGGTCTCGTCAGCTCTCTTCAGCTACTGGTACGGCAGTGTCAAGGCAGACCGTGTACAGATGCTTAGGGCACATTGGTCTATAGCAGGGGTGGTTAACCGTTTTGGGTCAACGTGCCATTTTTTCTAAAAAAACGTTTAATGAGTTATAAGCGTGCCATCAAATAATTTTCACTTGTGATTATTGAAGAACTAATAAAACTAAATACGAACAAATCAAAAAATTCTTTATTTAATACGAAAAAATACATTTTGCACTGTATAGTAGTAAATGTTTTAGTTATACTTGTAATTTAAATTAAAATAAAATTAGTGTGATTTCTGCTGTTGTAGATTAGATGACAAATAACTTATATTAGAATTATAAGATGATACTTTTAGTAGAATGCATGCTGAAGTAGAGTCGTCTGTTAAACGGTTTCTAAGCGAGTCTTTGATGTTATGTATCTCTAAAAATAATGACTCGCAGGCATAGGTAGATAAAAATATGGTTAAAATAGCATACGCCAACTTCTTCAAACAGTTAAATGCGTCTGGAATCGAGTTCCATGTTTCCAAAATTTCGTTACTGGTATTTTTACTTATATTGCTTGTCAATCTTTCTACTTCAATCAATTCCAACTTTTTCCTTGTTTCAATAAACTTTTGAATCCATATTGAACTAGACTGGAAATCAATCAGTTACATTTCAAGTTTTTCAATTTCCAACCAATCGAATTGAGACAAGTTCAGTTTATCAAACGAAATCACATCAGGGTACATAATAAATTTGAACGTTTCCGATAATTCCTTGAACTGAGAAAATCTCGCTGAAAATTCTTTGATTAAAGAATCCATTATGGAAATAAAGTCATCAATAACTTTGTCTTCATTTTGTTTCTCTTGGGCATCTAAATCTTTGATATTTTTTCTCAAGTTTGGGAAGTGCTTGTAGTTTTTTGTAATAATATCGTTTCTGAAAACATATAGTTTAGCTTCAAAAGCGCGAATGAGATCCATCATGACGATAACTGTTTTATTCGGGCCTTGAAGCTTTATGTTCAATTCATTGAAATGTTGGCATATGTCTGTAAAAAACATCAATTTTAAAAGTCACATAATATCCATCAACTGTGGGTGTTGTTCAATTTTGCTCTCATTTTGTAGAAACAGTCAGATTTCTTCCAAGTAATCAACAAATCTTTGAAGTACGTTCCCGCGACTCTACCAGCGACTTTGTTATACATTATTAAGTCATTATACACCGAAATGACTTCATCCAACAAAGCATCAAACTTTCGTTTATATAGAGCCTGCGACGATACGAGGTTGACTGTTTTTGTGACTTAAGTTATTACATTATCAAGAGATGTTAAACCACTCTTTGCACATAAGGCTTGTTGGTGAATAATGCAGTGAAATTCAAGAATCGAATGTCCTACGTCTGTTTTAAATAAACAAATGAAACCATTTTTTTTGCCTACCATATTTGGAGCACCATCAGTGGTTACTGAAATAATTTTTTTCAAATTAATTTCTTTCTCAGCAAGCGAATTTTTTACTGCCGTACAAATATCTGGGCCTTTTGTAGTTGTTAACAACGATGTTATCGCAATTAATTCTTCCTTAATGATGTTTCCTGCACAATATCGAGCAAAGACAGCTAAACGTGCCGATTTAGTAGTGTCAATACTTTCGTTAAGACATAGCAATATAAAAGGAGCGGAGTTAATGTCATTTTTTTGTTGATTTGTAACATTTTCTGCCAATTTCAAGATTCTATCTTTCATTGTGTTTCTAGATACAGGAACATCTTTGATGCGCTGAATTATGTTATCTTTATTATCAAAATCATCAAAAAGTGAGGGCGCACATGCCAACCAAGCTTCCTTCAAAAACTCTCCCTCTTGAAAAGGTTTACCGTGCCATGCAATGACAATTGCAGCCGAGTAACTTGCCGCACGTGTGTGACAATTTTTGCTTACACATTTAAACGTAGACATCGACTGTTTATTTCTGTATTTTATTGCACTTGCAATTGATTCTTTTGCTCTGGTTCTCTTTTTTCACAAAAGGATTTGTGATTTGTTTCAAAATGCCGTTTTACAGATGATGTTTTGCATACCACTGTTCTAGAACATAAAGCACACACCGCTTTGTCGCCTTTATTGATCATGCCATATTTCTCAGCCCGCCAAGTTTGAAATTCTCTGCTACGCTTACTATTTTGCACTTATTATTTTTTTTTGTTGAACTAGCCATGTTAAATAGCAGTTAAAAATCGTAAATTTAACACAAAACTTTAAATGTACAGTTGTGTCGATGAAATTGACTATTCTATGTGCTCTCGCTTGATTCCTCCACCCCCCGCCAAAACCCCCTTTTTACTGACTGCGCATGGCTGCGCGCTCACGGGCAGATTTATTTGTTTTTAAGAAATTTTGAGTGCTTGTACGAGATTTCTGCAGTGTCTGCTCTTTCGCTTTTGTCTCAGGTCATTAAAATTTTTAAAAATAAAGCAGTGAGAGTTATTTTACCAATTAGACTTACAAGACAAGAATTAGATCACATTAATAAATTAGATGTATACAAGCTGAACTATTAATGTAAACGTTAGAATATGTTTTTTAAAGAACTTGAATATATTTAGAAATAGTTACATACACACACTATGCGTAGATAAACTTTGCATCATTAGCAATTTATAATATACGAAGTATTTACGCAAGACATAACAAACGAGTCTGCTCCCCGACTTGTCGGCGTCGCGACGTATCACTCGCGTTTGTTCATAATACTTTATAGTAAACTTAATTATTTTAAGCTAAAATGCAAATCGTTTTTGATCGATGGCGTGCCCAAAATATTTTGTCGCGTGCCATTGGTTCGCTATCCCTGGTCTATAGGCTCGTAGGCCTGTCAAATGTGTTCCACTTACCGCAACGCACTGTCGCCTACAATTAACCTGGATTAGATAGCATGCATTGTGAACACCACAACAGTGGTCTTGTGTGATGTTTTCCGACGAGTCCAGATTTAGTTTGCAGTCTGATTCTTGCCGGACTTTAATATGGAGAGCGCCAGGTACCCGTTACCACCAAGAGAACACCATTTAACGACACCGTTACGGTGGTGCAGGTTGGCTCGTTTGGGGATGAATTATTCTTGGTTCCAGAACTGACCTGCATGTTCAGAGTGTAACGAGGACAGGCCACAACATCTATCGGGATGTCATTCTGGAACAACATGTACGTTTGTTTCGGGGTGCCAAGGGTGCTGAATTTCTTTTTATGGATGACAACGCCCGTCCTCACCGTGCAAACATTGTAGACGAATGCCTTTAATCGGAGGATATCATCCGTATGGATTGGCCAGCATACTCACCGGACTTGAATCCAATAGAGCATGTGTGGGACATGCTTGGCCGACGAATTGCAGCCCGTCAACCCCCTCCCACCTATCTACCGGAACTTCAGAGGGCATTGCTTGATGAGTGGTGTAATATTCCCCAAGATTAGATTGATAATTTGATACTCAGCATGCCTAGGCGTGTTAAGGCGTGTATTGCATCGTCCGAGAGACATACTCCGTATTAACCATCATACTAACCATGTTGTTATACTGTTTTTTGTAAATAGGTTATTTTTTAAATTTTCTCCAGGGAGTAAAAATTGCAGTTTTTATTCATTATGTCAAACATATAGCATCTTTTTTGCTCTTTACCTAGGATTGATACATTAAAAGTATACTGTCTGAAGTCGTTCTTCGCTCGAGTTCATTTTTCAAAAAACAAAAATATTCTTGATATAATAGCTGAACTCTCAGGATAGTAAACCCAAATCAGCAACAATGTTTACGAAAATGTAAAATGATATTTTAAAATAAATGATCTTTTTATAATTAGTTTTAAGCGAACTGTAATTTTGGGCCTCGCAGAATTAGAATTTAGAATTAATGTTAAATAATTAAAAATAATACAAAATTTCGATGAAGAATAATTGTGTTATTTTTAATACTTAAAGCGAGAATACTTCAAAATGTTTTATCCCGTGAGCAGGCGCACACTCGATACTAACGTTAATGGTCACGCTGGGTGATTGAGTGATCTCAATCCTTTTTCAATTCTTACACACTTTTATAGCTCATAATCTCTCTCTCTCTATTTTTTTTATCTTGTTGGATTTTTCAATCGTTAATAAAATATATTTTAATGCGCTCAATTGAGCTGAAATTTTGTGTACATGATTATGTCGGATGATAATACAATAATTTAGTTAATTGATTAAAACTAATTATTCGAACATTAACAAATACAGCCACGTTTGCATCATTTTTGGTGACTTAGCAAGCAATTTGACGGCTAGTGTCGAAACTTTAAAAAGTTTTTTTCTCACGTTTTAAAGCATTCAGGTGAACTGAAATTTTATATGCACGATTCTTTTGGATGACAATACGATATTTTAATCATAATTAATAAAAACTAATTACCACACTTAATGTTGTGATTCTCTCATATGTATATACATATTTATATTAATTGTAACTATTGAATAAAAAGAGCTGGAATAAAATTTTTCTTTGTTGATCTGAGTAGGAATTGACTGAATTTTTTTTATATTACTAGTTTTTCTTGTAATTATTTTTATTGTGCACGATACAAATCGTGATTCCAATGAATAATTTAATTAAGAGAAAGTATACTTACCTACTTTCAAGGACTTTCCAATTTTTGTTTGGTAACAAATAATCAGTTTTGCCAGAATTAACGATTTCGTGATTTGTGTGCCCCGCGTGACCACTTCCGTGTTAAAAATCTATTCAATGTAATAATATGGATGTTACTGCTAAAAAAATGTGTAAAACGCTTCCCATTATACTTTATATGTTTGGGAATACTCTTAAAAATAAATCTTGGCCAAATAAACTTTCAAATCCTCTGTGGTTTTCTAAATATCATAAAACTCTTTTACATGCAAAAAAGCACAACAGAGAAATACATTATTTACAACTTCCCTGTATGAGAAACAAACACGTAAAAGAGGGGGCATAACTAACTGTACCAATAACTTAGAAGCTCAATTAAAGCGAAATACAAGCAAATACATTCTGCTGTCTTCAGCTATAATGTACAGTATTTCAAAAATAATAGCAATCATGAATTATTTTTCTTCGTACATTCTTTCGATTCTGGGTCTGGGTTCTGTTTTTTCTCTAAAAGAGTAGTGTTTAAGGTTTAAAAAAGGAAACGTAATAAAAATCTCTCATAACGGGATTACATCAAATCAAATCAAAGTTTTTTTATTTGGTTTTAGGATCAAAGATAGCTGATTTGGTATTGAAGAAGTTTTTATTTTTAATAACGTTTTACAGCCAGATGATATATATAAATTATATAAGAGTAAAAGTGCATTTTTTATTATATCTGAAAGTGTTTTGTTTGAATTCATTCTAGTAAATTAATTATTTTCTAATCTTTATTTTCTATACGCCCGCGCCCTCTTGTAGGGTTATTGCGCCCTCCGGGGGGAGGGGGCGTGCCCCACAGTTTGAGAAACGCTCCATTAAAAATTAGCTAATATTTTACTTGATTATAAGAAAATCACTTATATATTGTAAAGAAATAGGCAATAAAAAATTCTTACTCTTCAATAAATTTGGTTAATATTGTAGTTATTTTTAATGCTTGAAGTTTTCCCCCCATTTCTAAGAAGAAATAAAGTTAAATAATTAAAAGTATCTCATTAAAATCAAGAAATGGGTATTTTGAGATAGGAAACATTTTAAACTATTTTTTAGAATGGTATCTATTTTCTTGAGTTAAACTAAAGTACGTTCATTAATCTAACGTCACCTCATGATGATTTAAATATAAAATAATGTTAGCTAAAGTATCCGTGATTGAAATATTTTTTATAGAAAAAAAAGATATAATATAAAAGAAAAACGATTATAGGTACAATATTGCTTATTTCAACATAAATTACCATTTAGAAGATTCCATTAACCCCAAAATGAAAGTATTTTAATGTCCAGGATGATAAATGTCGCTCGTATTTATTGAAACAAAAGCAGCAATCGATTCTAAGCCACCCCTAAAATTCTCCAAAGATTTTTGCGAAGAATAAAAGTTAGCATAAAATGTTTTATTAAAGTTCTATATTTACGAAAAATCAAAAAAAAATTAAGAGGAGAATTATAATAAGAAGTGAATAACTAAGTTTACCATTATGATAAAACTTTTCAACACATGATGAACATGTAATTGCTCTAATCGTCTGCATGATGTACAATTTCTCAAATTAGACGAATCTTTTCTCCAATTTTAAGTCGCACCCGATTTTTAATCAACATTGACATCGGAAAAATATTGCAGCTTAGATTCGAATAAATACGGTAATAGTAGAATTTCTTACAATAAACAGACTTATTATTTTCTGTATTTTACTTCCCTATAGTTAAAATTGTTTTATGCTTAAATGAGGCCTTATGAGTGTTTAAACTACAAATATTTGCATTCACCAATGCATTTTTTTTAAATAAATAATGAACTTTGTCTTTTGCTAAATCCCAAACTGACAATGCTGAAAATATCGAAATGATCGAAATAAAGTTGCTGTTGTTTATAGTTTGGAAAACTGCAAATGATAGGAAAATAAAAATACTTATTATAAATAAGTCAAAAACACACCTGGTTGTTATGTTTCTAAGCACTCCTGGCTTTTTTTCTGTGAATCCTTGCTATGCAAAGCAAAGAACTATAGAAAGCTTTGAGAGAGTTCAAGTTTTAGAAATTAGAAAAGCACGCTATTTTACTTTCATAACTAGGAGAAATATATGTATTTAAGCAATTTTCCTGAAAATATATACGCTAAAATGAAACATCGTGTTTTTCCCCTTTTTTATTCTATCCAGTCCACAAAAGACATACAATTCTTTCCCCCGACCCTTTTTTTAAAAAAACCAAAATCCATCAGACATAATTCAAGATACGAATTAGTTCACGAAAAAAAAATAATAAAATAAGAAAAACCTTATCATTTCCCTAAGTAAAGCCACTCCTATATAAGCGCAACATTATTTAAATTACAAATAACAAACTAGAAATCCGTTTGTTTAAAGTACGCTTATAGTTTCTACGAATTGTATTTAAGTTTTAATAAATTCCAAACGTCTGCGTCAAATTTGACACGATACACAAGCTTAAATTTAAGAAAAAAATTCCTGTGAGAGAACTCATGCACTTCAAAGTTCATCATTTTCCTAATGCTCAAATCATCGTACAATAACTCCATGTTATAAAATGTCATGTTTTTAAAGGACTTCCCGATTTTTTTAAATAATGTTATAAGAAAAAAAATGGCATGATATAAGGTGTTAACTATATAGCTTCAGTAAATTATCTTTCTGCTTTTTATACTGTTATTATTCTAATGCAAATTACCTCTTTATAGAATCTAAAATAACAAAAAGAAGTCAATATAATCCGTTCTATAAATTTTTGATGATTTTTCATTTTCATTCACCTTGAAGAAAATGTAAGAAAGGCTAAAGATTAACAAGGTTTAAGCTTATTTATTTATTTTTTTCTTTTTTGTTAAAGTAGTATAGATTATTAACGTATATTTTTTAAAAAAAAACTTCGTAAAAATTAATGTATAAAAATTTATACACCAGAGAAGGATAGATTACATTTAGATGTTTCATTTTCTCCTTTTCTTCTTTAGATTATTTATGTTGCATTAATACAAACATCAACATTTTTTACTTGGTAGAAAAGTTTGCGTTTAATATCAAAACAGCTAAAATAATCACGATGAACGAAAGAAAATTGTTTTACTCACACATTTAAAGAATCATTACATTACAGCCTCTTACATTACTCCTCTACAGCTGAACTTGACACGGAGATAAAACCATGGCGCATTCGTGGTCGTTGATGAAGTATATAAAATTTTCATATAGGTTTTACCCACGCATAGTGGATCGGATTTTGATTACAAACAGGTCGTTATGGCTTGACGTCTGTGAATATCGCTTTCATGAACAAAGAGTGTGGTTGGCTCATGTGCAGCCGTTCTGAATACTTATCGAAAGCTGTGTATGGATAATGAAGTGGCAAGTAGCCAGCTTGTTGTTTAGTTACTATGTTGTATTGATTCCAAAAGTCAGCAGGGTGTTTTTCGCTGTTAACATTCACCGAAGAACTGTAGAGGTATATATCTTCATCAGCAACAGCAATGATTGTCTTGTGTGTAATCCATATCTATAAAAAGTTGATTGTCAGAGCCTAGAAAAGTCGGACTTCTTTGGGATTCTCAAGTTAAATTAGAAGTGCATTATGCAATGGGTAGTAGCCCATGTTAGAATTGACGAAACCCAGATCGAGATGTCTTAGCTAAAGAAGGAAGACAACTAAACAATGATAAACTACATTTTGTAGTCGCACTCAACGATATATATTCAGTGACAAGGTCTAGGTTCAAAGACAAAACAGAAAAATATAATTACCAAATTTCTGAACTACCCATCACACATAGGACTTTAGCGAATCTCGAAAAGCCACCAGAATCAGCCCTCACCAGAATCAGGACAAGCAACCTGAGAGGGATGAAAATCCTCCCAGATGGTACATGAACGCACCTCAGAACTTCTTTAAACTTTCAATATTTGCAACAAAATTTTCATCATCCCATACAATAAAAATGTATTGAATGCGATTATAACGTATTATGAAGCTAAAGCTACAAAAGGACCTTACAAATTATCAAGATAAGTACTAAATTTTGAATATAGTGAGTCCATGGTAGGCACTAGTGATTATTAAACTAGTCTTTAGTTTAATATTGATAACTTAATTATCAAAAACATTGTGCAGTAATGACACATTTGTATTACACTCATGTCCATAAATTAAGGATAATGAAGTTCAGGCAAAGAAAGAGACAGAAACAAAACAAATTTGACTTATTCGTAAAGTCTATTTATTAAATAAAAGGTAAAGAGCAAAAAATATGTTATATGTTTGACATAATTAATAAAACTTGCGAGTTTTACTCCCTGGGGCAAATTTCAAAAAAAGAACCTATTTACAAAAAACAGTATAACAATATGGTTAGTATGATGGTTAATACGGAGGTTAATACATCTACTCACATTACCGGCATCTTGGAATCGTTGCCAATGCCTGGAGATGACACTCTGGGCGATTCCAAGTTCCTCGGATTCTTTCAGCTCGGTACGCCCACAATGCAGTCGTCCAATACATCTACCACGTAAAAAATCATCCAAATGCTTTCTTTGTCCCATAACTATGCGTTTATTGCACTGAAAGGCTTTTAAAGCTATTGTGAACAATTTTACTTCTTTGCCACCATTCCTTATCTACCCCTCTGTTACACTCTCGTCATTGTGACGCACTATCCGCCCCATCTGGTATTTTCCTGTAATTTGCATATTCTTCTTCAAGATGTGTGGGATAATTCAACAGGTGAAATTTTTATTTTAGAGTTCAATTTCTGTGTGATTCTGAATTATACTTAATTTATGGACATGAGTGTATATCAATATAAATGTGTACTTAATTTTTAAGGCCGGAATGTATTTCATTTTGATTCCTCTGAGTAAATTAAAACTTTGACATCATTTATTTTAAATTCAACTTTTCAATATGCTTGCGCTCCCCACTTAGGGATATAACGTCCTCTCAGGGGAAAACACCCGGAAGTTTAAAAAATCCTGGCTTAGAGCAGTGCTTCTCAAAGTTTCAGTACTTGCGACCCAATTTTCAATCATAATTTTCTTCGTCCCCCTACAATAACAATGTATTGAATACAATAATAATGTACTTTGACGCTGAAACTACTAATATGTCTTAATTATAAACCACTCAAATTATCAAGATACATGTTACTTTTTGTATATGTTACTTTCAAAGAATAGATATTTTAAGTAAGTTATTTTTAAATAATAGATATTTTAAGTAAATTATCTGTACTTTTAAGTAATAAGAAAAGTGTTATGTAGCTTTTCTAATTTTTAAATTGGAACAGATAACAATAAAAGTGCTACATGTATTTTTTATGTCAGAATGTATTATGTTTTACTTCCTTTAAGTAAACTTTTATAACTTTTAAAATTAATCTTTTATTCTCGACTTTTTGATATGCTCACGCCCCCTCGTAGGGTTATCACCTCCCCCTTGGGGGGCTTGACCCCCAATGTGAGAAACACTGGCTTAGAGACAATCAGGTTAAAAATTCTTTAGGGGGTCTTATATAATTGATAAGAAAAACTCAACAATTTTTATGCAGTGGAGTTTGTATTAATTGCTGCTGAAAATTTCTTTGTACTGTATTGAAAAGATAAATTGTTCTGTGGAGGTAATGAAGCCTTATTATACAGATTAGTATTAGTCAAAGCAGTTAGAAGATGTACGATGTATTAATTCTTCCTATAGATTACACTTCCTTTTAACGTCCCGTAAAGGCGAAAGATTATATCTCGGCATTAAGGCACTCGACTACTTGAGACAACTTTTTTTTAAAACATAGACATATGGAGAATTTTTGGTGGTTTTTATATATATTTAATACATTTTAAGAAAAAAAGGCTAAAATTAAGAATTGAAAAATAAATTAGTACTACTAAAAATGGGAAAAATAGGTAAAAATTGATAAAAATTATATAAACGGGACGGGTTATGTACAAATAGTAATCGAACAAATTCTTAATTTTTCAACTTTTATGTATTATGTAACTACTCCTTTTTTATGTGAACTTCAGAATAAGAGATATTTTAATTTTTACAAAAACTAGAGCACTTTATCTTAGTTATTATATGAAATTGCTGAAAAGAGACAGTGGTTATATTTATGTATAAAGAACTGTAAATTTTGTAATAAAACAGTCATTGAAAAATATGAACATTAAATCAATTCTACCGTTATACAGAACATACACAAAAAATTTCAGCAAATTATTTTAAAAACTTTTTGAGCAATTACCGTCCCCGTTTGAGTTTTTCGAAAAAAAACGCATTGTGTGCGGGTAAAACGCCTTTTAAAGTTTGACAGCTTATGTAAAGTTATGGCATCTGCTTTTACTAAAACACTTTTAGGTTTCATTCCAGTGAATGAAAAATGAAAAACTAGGTATTTTTACAAAGCTAATAACATTGCCTATAAAATAAAATCATAAAAACGTTTTGTAAGTATTTAAAAAAAATCATGATTTTAGGTTAGTCGTATATCTTAAGTTTTATGTCAAAAGTCCAGGGTCCTCACAAATCTTAAAAATTTTGATGGAATGAACTACCGGAAGAGTCTTCACACGCTTTGATTGATTTTCTTACAGGTGTTCGCTTCAGAGTGAGTGTGCAAGTTCTGCATCCAGATTAAGTGTCTCACAAAACATCCGAATAGTTTTGGAATGCACTTTCGGAATGGTGCGAGGTTCCTTTTTCGCGACTTATATCTTTCTGTCTGATTCAGTAGCAAGTTGAGCTTGAAGACTAAATCCCTCGCACATTATGAGTATCATTAGAGAAAGTATTGCAATGACTCATGTTCTTCTAAATTTGTCATCATTTCGTTCTGCAATAACTTTGCCCTCTTGGACATGTGCAACTCTTTCAAAATAAATCCCAACTGGATTTTTCAACACATCAAAAATGAAAACACAGTCCAATATTTTCAAGACAGAAAAAAGATAAACGTCAACATAATCTGCAATAACACTATAAAACAAGTAAAGACTTACCTCCAGAATACGAAGAGCCACCATGGTCAAAACGATCATTACAGGGGCAAAAATAAAAATTACAATACGAAGAAAATTCGTTCAAAACTCAAAATGACGCACAGTTCACAATAGATAATTATAAAATGAACTAAAAACTTAATAGTCATTGTTTCATTTTTAGTCAAATATCAAATTACATTTTTAGTTTTGTTGTTTTTGATCATTGTTGTGTTAAAAATCTATAAGCTTACTGTTGTAAAGAAGAAAAAAAAGAAAAATAATCAATTGTTGTGTAATCACACATATACATATATATGTAATATTTATGTAATAATTTTATATAAAATAATAAAGGGATTTAAGTTAAAAACCGTTATCAATTAATTAAAAATGTTCTTTCATGATAAAATACAAAATGTCAAATGCATTTTCCTAACGAGAAAGTTTTAGATATTTAAAATACCATAACCCAAACAAAAGAGAAATACACCTTAAAAATTCGTACATATTTAATACGGAAATATCGCGTGCTCACATTATTTTTATCTTTATCTAATCGGAAATGCTGTGATGGGATGACAACGAAAGTGTCATTTAGCCAGAAGTTAGGGCCGAGACACACTTAAAGTACACTTAAACGCTAGCACAACACACTAACTTCTCTTACTTATAAAGTAGATATCCTACATATATATATATATACACTGCTCAAAACAATTAGGGGAGCAAGCAAAAAAGTGAAGAAAACCGTGTGAGACATCCACGTATTGGCATACAATGCATAGTACACGCGTATCTATGCGCAATACAGAAAAAAGGCGTAAAAAAATTTGGAATTAAGCTTTAATTCTTTGAAAATATGGAAAAAACAGGAAAAGATGATTTAGGGCAACAATTTGGTTACATGTAAACGATAAAAAAGGTACTGTTTAGACATGATGCATGAGTTTTAATAGGGCGTGTGGTCTCTCGAACAGCTAAGACTGCTGCACACCTGTTTGCCATGGATGCGATGAGGTTATCGATCAGACTTTGGGGAATACTGTTCCACTCCTCAAGAAGTGCAATCTCCAAGTCTCGGACAGTAGCAGGCGGCCTTGGTCGCGCAGCAATGCGTCGTCCGAGCATGTCCCAAAAACAAGCTTGATTGATTCATGTCAGAGAGCACGCTGGTCATTCCATACGTTGTATTGTTTCAGCTTCAAGCATGTTCTCCACCGGACGAGCTCTATGCGGTCGGGCATTATCATCCTTGAAAACAAAGGGATCTCCAATGGCTCCAGCGTAAGGGATGACATGAGGTCGAAGTATCTCGTCTGCATAACTTCTCGGCCCGTCAAAGTGCCATTCCGAATGATATGCAGGTCCGTACGTCCACCTATGCTGATTCCACCCATACCATCCAACCAGCTCTTCTGTATTGTGACCTTCACGAACGAATGCGGGATTATTTCGAGTGCCCCTGTCCCTCCATACAAGAACACGTCGGGTGTCACACTCTAGACTGAATCGGGACTCGTCTGTAAACAGCACTTGGCTCCAATCATGTTGCTCCCAATCTAGATGTTCAGCAACCCATCTTCTTCGCCGCACGGTGGCGTGGGGGTCAACGGAATGCAGACCATTGGCCTACGTGCATAGAGCCCTCCCTCATGAAGCCGATTACGTACTGTTTGGTTGGACACCCTTCGTCCTGTTGCCAAGAGCAACTGTCTTTGCAGCTGCGTAGCATTCTCTGCTCGGTTTCGACGGGCTGTTAACTGTATATATCGGTCATCAGTTGATGTAGTGGTGCGTGGCCGACCTGCCCCTGGTCGACGTCTAACATTTCCTGTTTCTTGGAATTGATTCCGCAGCCTTGCAACAACACTTCTGGCGACTCCAATAGCGTCCGCGACACTACGTTGTGTTTGCCCGGATTCCAGTCTGCCTATAACGCGCCATGCCATGGATTCCTGTAAATCAAGTTGTTGAGACATTCTCAAGTAACCTTGTCTGAAAAAAAAATACTGCGCAATCGAATTTCACAGTTACGGCAATAAAACAGACGTTTCTGCAACATCCTGATTTCTGCCCTTATCTCCTTTTTCTGGTTTTTAACGTCATGAACTTTGATTTGCATATAAAAAGTTTTCTTCTCCGTTTCCTGGTAGGCTTTTACATTATGGATGATTCATTTAATGTTACTTATTGGTATACATCTTTGCTTACTTTTGTTAAAATCATGTGCTCCCCTAATTGTTTTGAGCAGTGTATATATATATATACATGCATATAAATAAAAATGAAGTGTCTGTTTGTATTTTGAAATTAACAGCTTTTTACTAAATGCATTTAAATGTAAAAACGGTACTTACACGAAAAAATCAATTTTTAAAATTTTTGTCTGTCTGTCTGTCTGTCTATCTATCTGTCTTTCTATCCGTCTGTTTGTTCCGGCTAGTTTCTGAAACGGCTGGACCAATTTTGATGGAACATTCACTGCAGATAGTTAATGTTATAAGGAATAATTTAGGCTACTTTTATTTTAGAAAAAAACGTTAGGATTCCGAGAAAATAAAATTAAAACCAATGAAATAGTGAGCAATATCCGAATCAGATAGGGAATATTTATTTCAATAGGGACTATATTTATTCAATAGGGATTATTTTTATTTAATAGGAATTATTTTATTTCGCAAGTCTTCTGTCTCAAAAATTGCTAGCAGTTATATCAAACTTTTTTCTTTGATTAGGTTGCTGCCATTCGCGACATTTTCCATTCATGTCTTGATCCTAATCATTTTACAGTTCTTAACTACATTGTCAAAGGTCATGCTTCCCTTTCACTCCCTTCCTTGCAGCTTCGTTTGTGCTCGCATTTCTCCCTACTTGCTACTTAGATCTATTTTGATCCTGAAGATTTTTGTCTTCACCCCATCGACAGTGTCAAAGGTCATGCGTCCCTTTCGCCCCTTGCTCTACAAAAAGCAAATCAAAAAATAAAACAAAAAATAAACATAGATTCACAAAGTAGAAGAAAATTTTCTTAAACTCTGCGAAGTGAATAAACACTTTTTTGTTAAATTCCACGTGGACGAAGTCGCGGGTAACAGCTATTTAACATAAAATAAATGCATCAGAAAGTAATATTAACGTATTACACATCCAGATAAAAATGATTTACACTATTTTTAGCGTTTATTACACAAAATTTGTAATAATGTGTTACTTTTGCTGAGTAGGTAGGTGTTTTCAAAATTCGACCCACAAGAAAGTTAAGGGGCGTAATAAATAATAAGAAGAATAATAAAAAAAATCAGCAATTATATCTAAAGACTTAAAATTAAGCAAACATGATTTTTTCATTCAGCTGAGTTATGTAAAAAGCTTTTTTTGTGTTTAATTTATACAATTCACGTAAAATTAACTCATTAAAAACTTCTTTATTTCAGTATGTATTTTTTAATTTTTAAATTCACCCGTGCGAAGAACGGGTATACCAGCTAGTGTATATATATATATATATATATATATATATATATATATATATATATATGCATAAACTTTTTTTAACATTACATCAATGTGTGTGTGTTCTAGCTGTTACCCATCCGCTTCCCTGGGTATTTCCTGATGTTGTTATGTATTGTTTTTTAAATCACTGATATCTAAGTCCTAGCTCTAAGCTTTCAATTATACAGAAAAAAAATTCTAATTGCCGTCGCCACTTGATTAAAAAAGAACAGAATGTGAATTTTTGAAGCGGAAGTATTGTAAAATACAGCGCATAACACATGCAACTGCACTTTCCAGTTGCTAATTTCAATTTTTAGGTATATTCCTCGTATAAGACTCACCTCCTTTTTCAATTCCTACTTTTAACTCACACTCACTATTTATTTATTTATTTATATTGGTGGAATTTTCAATCGTTAATAAAATACATTTTAAAGCACTCAATAAAGCTGAAATTTTTATATACATGATTTTATTTTGAATGACAATACAATAATTTAATAATAATTAATAAAAATTAATTGATTAAAACCAATTATTTAAAGAATTACAAATACAGCCACTTTGTCGTCATTTTTGGCGACTTAGGGACCCTTTTGGCGACTTGTATTAAAACTTGAAAAGGTTTTTTTTCTCACGTCTTAAGGCATTCAGTTGAACTGAAAATTTATATACACGATTGTTTTGTATGAGAATACGATGCTTTAATGATAATTAATAAAAATTAATTACCACTTAATGTTGTGATTCCGTCATATGTATATGCATATGTATATTAATTTTAACTATTTTTAATAAAAAGTATCTAAAATAAAATTTTGCTTTGTTGATCTAAGTAGGAATTGATTTAATTTCTTTTATATTACTTGTTTTTTATGAAGAAACATTGTAACGGGTTCTATTCGAGCTTCTACTCTCTACTACTCTTGAGGAAAATACTCTTCAGCTGTGATATTAGTTTAAAAACCATTTTCCGCAGATATGATTTTTTTACGCAAATGCAACTTCTATTTAAGTGTCAGTCATTTAGGAGGCAAGATAATGTTTAAGAGTTGATCGTAAGCTGAAATCCAAGTGGTTAGCGACTGGTTGTCGTGTATCGGAAGATTAATATCATAAGAAGAATCCACTGGAATAGTGAAAAGTATAAACCTTACAGCTGAACGAGCTATCAGGCTGAACGCCGGATCATTACAAAGAGATTTAATAAAGATAAGTACTTTTCATAATTTAGTTACCTAAATTCAGGTTAATATTTCTTATTGCTTCTCGGGTTAATTATTAAAGGACATTCGAAAAGTATTAAAAGTTGAATAAAATTAGTTATTCTAAAATTACGACTGCTTCTTTCTCGAACCCTCTCACACCCAAGACTTTGTATCGCAGCAACTTGAAATGTACCTGCACATTACTTTGGTGTTTTAAAGTCATTTATTCGAGGTATTATCCCAAGCTCTTAAAACAAATTGTGTTCTTGTAGAACTAAAATCCTTTAAGTTCTTAATAATTATACATACATATATATAATAAAATAACGGAACCTTTTTAATAATATAACGACAGCGAAACATTTTAGAATACTTTTTAGTTTTATTGGATTTTAACAGATAATCAACATAAAAAAAACAGAATCTGTAACACGTCTGTGGGAATAAAAAACTTACACTATCCATATTATTAAATTATTTTCTTTTTATCGTTTTGTATCACACAATTTAGTATTCATCTAAGAAATTGAAAAATAAAAGAGCTAAAACTCCAATAAAGAAATATGGACAGATTTCTATTTTACCCCTGTTCAAATTATTTTCTTGTAGTATTATAAAGCATAACACTTTGAAGTGATAAAGTCATCATATAGATTTCGATTTTCAGAAACTTTAAACTTTCTTCCTCATGGTGATAAATGAATGCATAATATCTGAGTTAATTTATATAAACTGATGTATATAAGGATATCAAAATTATTTTCTTCTTACAATTTTGTATCAAATATTTGAAAGTTCAATTTGCACAAAAGTAATTTAAAATTCCTGAAATGCAAACTCCACAAATTTCTGCTTAACTCCCCGGTTTAACACATTCTCCTATCATTTACTATGAATTTTAATTAATGAAATTGATAAAGATATCATTCAGAGTTTCATTTTAAGACACTTTAAATTTACTTCTTTGTAATTAGAAATAAATGTGTATATCTGTGTTAAATTTATATCATAGTATTGTAAAAAGTTCTTATTTAAATTAATTTAGTTTTTATTTTGATCATCTACAGGTGATCCAAAAGTCAGGACGAACTTCAAAAATGAATAATTCGAAAATAAACCAAGAAAAAAAAATAGGGTTTGCACCAAACGGATGAAAAAAAAACGGGTTTTGTGTGGCAACGAAAAAAAAATGGTTCTATTGGAGACCAACAGGTGGTGCTGTCAGATTTCTGATGTAGGATTTCAATGCAACAAAAGATATAAAAGGGAGCAACTGCAGCAGGTAATGGCAGTAGAAGCTTGTATGCATCGAAATGGTGTCCATAGTTGAGAAAAGCCCTCTTAGTTAGGCCATATCATTATATCTTGATTCTTTTTCGAATTATTTATTTTTAAATTTCATCCTGACTTTTGGATCACCTGGTACATATCTAGCAAATGAAAAGCATATGTTTTTTTCTAAAATCATTTAGTTTTCAGATCGTACTTTAAAACATTCAAAATAATTCGATACCGATTCATTGAGTTGGAGAGAAAGAGAGAGAAAGAGAGAGAGAGAGAGAGAGAGAGAGAAATTTATTTTCTCTTTCATTGTATGAAAAATCCTTACGTGGAGATACTCCAAGTATGTATTTTAAATTCTAATTTACAAAACATTCATAAATTTTTTAATCTATATAGTTATGTTTTTAAAATACTTAACTTATAACCTGCATTGAGCGTCATTTGTAGCCAAGCCAAGATTAATTCAAACATTTCGATGAGCAGTTGATTTTGAGACCATCTTCCTTTCAGTCTTATAATATGGTATAATATTCTCCTTATTCTACTTGATCTGATCATATTGGTTTTGAGTTCAATACAGGCATAATGACTTTCCTAAATAAATATTTTAATTTTCAAAGACAATTAATTTCAGTGATTTCCCAAAGCATCCCCACGTTGGGCGCCATTTATAATCTGAACACAAAACATACTAAAGCGGTTAGCTCCCATAATTTTAATATCCTTTTTAAATCCAAAATAATTCACATTCAAATTGAGCACAGTTACACTTACATCAAAAAAAGTTAATAATATACAAAATAACAAGAGGTTTTCGTTCGTGGACATTGGCATCTGCATTCTTCATCGAGCTGGTAGGCTGTTTGCTTAAGTGTTCACGCGGCCAAAAGAGGCCGCTCTATTGTCTGTCTTTTTGTCATTCATTACAAACTATTAGCTTTTGGAATGCTGTAAAATTCATCTGTAAGAATGGTAAATAAAAGAAACCTGATCTGCTTTCCTTTTTCACTCTGCACATTTGAAAGTATTTTTTTATGTAGCTTGCGAGTTTTTGGAAATTCCTGATAATTTCCTGAAATTAAATTTTATGGAAAAGAGGAAAACAGGGAAAGGATTCGCTTTTTGTTTCCTTTATTTTGGATTTCTTTAATTGTAATCGAATAAATACAATAATCAGAGTTCTAAAATTTTATAATTGAAATCTTACATTTCTGAATTGAAGATGCCTTCTTTTTTTAAATGTTTGGATATAGAAATGACATTAATTGAATTTTTTTGACTGAATTGGAACTCAGAGTTTTTGCTGCAAGTTCAGTTTTTTGGCTGCACTGCTCCCAAATAAATAGTAAAAAAGAAAATACTTCACATTACAAAATCACATTGAATTTAAACATTTTTAAAGCATTTTTTTGCATGAAAAAAGTAGTATCAAGTCTTCCAATGCACGTAAATTGAAACTGATCTATAATCAAAAGAATTTTTCGGAGAATCTTATTTTATATTTCAATACGTTATTCTTTAAAAAAAAAGAGGACAAATGAAATGAGTGCCTTTTTGGTAGATATTGTATTCTGTGACCACGAAAATGTATTAATTTTTTTACTTAAGAAAATGAGCTCATTTAACTAAAGGGTGGCATCAGGGTGATGGTTAGACCGTGGTTAGACATTTGTCAAAAAAAAAAAAAAAATTATTTAAATACAGTATTTTGGAAAAAAAATTATCTTAGAATAATCTTTTTTTCTAAATTCTCTCCTTTTGGGAAAATGGCTTCTATTATAATAATAGTTTGCCTATATATATATATATCAGACTTCTCTACAGAGGCTCAACTATAATTTTTGAAAAATTCACATTATTTTCAGAGTTACCACCTATTGAAATATTTATCGGCGTTTTTCTTAAAAAATTTCTTTCCTCTGTTGTAGTAAAACATGAATAAAACCACTTCTAAGTTATATATTTCAAAAATTCTAGTTGAGACTCTGTATAGAGGTCTAAGTTATATACAGGCAAATTATTATTGTAATAGAAGCATTTTTCACAAAAGGAGAATATTTTGAAAATGGGTCATTCTATGTTCATTTTTGTCAAAATATTATGCTTAAATAATTTTTTATTGTATTACTATTCTTAAAACAATTATATATACATTTTCTAATCTAAGTGACACTAAATATCATAAATATTATTCATTTATACGCTTTTGCAAAATCACGGTTCCGAACGTAGTCAGATACCTTAATACATTTATAATTCTCTCATCATACATATTTAATCTACCATTTTGAGTAAACTATGGAAAGGGAAAAATTCTATATGAACAACTTAATGAGATATTAAACATCAATGCATTTTTAATGATATAAATCACGAAATAATATATAATCATTCTTATAATTTAAGTAATTCAAAAATTCTACATAAGACAGCGAATTTAACTATATAACTATTAAAAATACGGCACTTAAATTAATGTGACCTTACTGGTATAGTTATTTAAATAGAGAGAGAGAGAGAGAGAGAAATTACTTTCCCTATTTTGGAACTGCCTTGAATGCTAGTTAAGTATTATAACGAGATACATAGTAAATATGGCTTTAAGTAAGCAACCATTTTAATGAATTTAGAAATTAGCTGTTTATATTCATGTAATGACTATAAATGAAGGTAAAATTCAAAGTAATTCCGTTTGAAAGACTGTTAATTGAAATAAATGAAGCGGGGGGAAGTAATGTTGTAAATCGTTAGTTAAGATTTAAATTTAAGTACCGTTTGCGAGAAGCTTGTTACATACACAAAATACATAAATTTCATGTTTAAAAACATAAAAACAGTTTTATTTTGGCCGTTTTAGAAATAATTTGTCCAGTTTAGAGTAATTTTTGAAGTTTATAACTTATAGAAACTGTCTGCAAGAACAAAACCTAATGATAACTTTACAAAAACCCAGCGAAAACTTTCAAAATGTCGTATAATCAGGTATTTTTAAAAACCAATCTCAAATTCATACCAAAACCATATTGAAACATCTTCACATTCTATTTATGATGCTTTCAGTTCAAATTTAATGTCTGTAAAGCATGAAAGCTACTAATTCTTCAAAAACTGATACATCATTGAGAAAATTGATGTTATACTAGAAATGATCTCGTTAAAAAAAACTGAAAAATACTATTCTGGGCAATTTAAATCCTTTTTTGTTTACTATTTTAAGCAAAACAAATTGCAAAGATGCTAATGTTTAATAAAATGTGACAAATGCATGTTGTAATTCCTTATTTTTCTGATGAAGTCACACTTTATTGTAAAAATTCAATTTTCTCAAAAATGATGTTTTAAAACTGAATGCATCTTTTTCTCAGAAAATAATGCATGTTTGCACATGAAATTTTTTCCCCTTATGTTACTGATATGTAATTATATACATTCATGTGAGTTTTTTTGTGATTTTCTGAAAATATTTGACTGAAATCAATATATCGGGAGAAAAAAATCTCAATTTTTTAAAAAATTCATAGTGATATTTTAATGTTACATGTTTTTGAGAAAACTAAACAATATATTTTAAATATTTAAATTTGTTGCAAATATTAAAGTTTATGTATTGTTCTAATAAGTTTATAAGCTTTAACATTCAAAGGTATTACAATCAATGGTAACTAATTATAACTCATATGTGAAATGCTTTTTGTCATTGCGAGAAGCTTGTTACATGCATAAAAATACACAAATTTCATGTTTAAAAACATAAAAACAGTTTTATTTTTGACCTTTTTAGAAATCTCTTGTACAGTTTAGAGAAAATTCTGAATTTTGAAACGTTTAGAAATTATGTTTGCATGTGAACATACAAATCCATATAAAAACCTTCCGTAATGTCGTAAAATCACATATTTCCAAACCATTACTTTTACATATTGATACATGTTTACATTATATTTATGAGGTTACAAGGTCAAATTTGATATTTATAATGCATCAAAATTAAAAATGCTTTACAGATTGTTACATAATTTGTGAAAATTGATGCAAAATGCTAAAAAAAATCTCGTTGAACAAAAACTGAAAAATATTATATATGTATTTTCTGAACATTTTAAGACTTTTGTTTCATATTTTACGCTTACAAAATTAAGAAGATACTAGTGTTTAAAAAATAGGGTAAATACATGTTGTAATTTATTATTTTTGTGATGAAGTGCCTTTTTACTTTAAAAATGCATTTTTCTCAAACTGATTGTTTTCAAACTGCGTGTACCTTTTTCACAGAATGTAAAAAATGAATGTACTTGCAATTTTTACTGACCATAGATTATATGTAACTATATATAATGAAGCTATGTTGTTGGAGATTTTCCCAAAATAATATACTGAAAAGCAGTTATCCTAAAAAATGACAATTTTTAAAAATTTCAAAGCGATACTTTTACAATGAATTTTTTTGAAAAAGTAAAGAATATATTTTTAATACTTTACCATTATTTAAATAAAAAAAGCCTTATTAATATACAGACAAAATTTGAAGTTTTTATATTTAACAGTTTCTGAGAAACAGGTTCATAAAATGGCTCAGTTTAACACTTTTTGTATAGGGGGTACCGACTACTCTTAACAACTGGTGCAATAATTAGAGACTAAAGAAAAATAGCCCCTTCAGTCAAGCAGAACTTCTACAATTGCCTTTTAGTGAGGTTGTGAGTCTCACTCTCTAAAATCTTATCTCAGCCCGGTGAACGAAATCTCAAAAGTGCATATCCACTTTGACCTTTCTACTCCTGTTCGTTAAGAGGAATTTGGTTCAAAATCATCTTAGGCCAGTGGTTCTCAAACTTTCACTACTGGCGACCCAATTTTCAATCATAATTTTTATCGCGCCCCCCAAAAAATAATGTATTGAATGCAAAAATAATGCACTTTGCCGCTAAAGCTACAATACGATCATAATTATAAACCGTTCAAATTAACAATATATGTATTACATTTTGTATATGTTACTTTTAAGTAATATATATCTTTATTTTTTTTTAACTTTTTAGTTCGATTCACTATAAAAGCGCGTTTTTTGTTTGTTTTAAAGCTATAATTTATTTTATAATTATTTTTACTATACACGACAAAAATCACAATTCCAGTGAATAATTTAATTAAGAGAAAATATACTTACCTACTTTCAAGAAATTTTCAATTTTTCTTTGAAAATTTGAGACAAAATCCAATAAAACTAAGGAAAATGTTGCAAATGTGTGTGTCCTTAATAAAGGACGTAAATCACGGACACTTTTTGCTAGCACAGGAACGTTATTTTCCACAGCAAAACTGTCATATTTTGTTCACTTTTTTGTAGTTTTCTGTAGTTTGATGATCTACAAATAGCATTTTGGATTTTTTCTTCCTTGTGTCTTTTTGACAAGGCGAAGTGCTATAGTATGGCTTCATAGTTTTCTTCATAGAGATCTTTAGGCAGCATTTGAAAATTTCAAATCAACTCAAATGTTTCATGTCTAACGCTTTTCTGATATTTACTTTCGTTATCTTGATTAATATGCATTACTTCAGTAGGTTTTTCAATAGCTTGATCAGTTTCAACTTCTTTCAATAGGAATCACAAATGCCCATTTTTTTTAATATTCTGCTCATTTACATTTATAAACCATAATAAGTCACACACAAAACTGCTATCAAAACCACAAAATTGTTCATAGGGAAAGTGCAGCATGTGTTCTAAGCAATAGTTTTGTAAGAAAGCCGAAACAGAAATATATTATTTACAACTTACCTAAAAAAACGACGAAGATAACCATACCAATAAGTTCGAAGGTCAGCTAAAGTAATATTTTAGGTTAAAAGAGACGTTATAAAAAATCTCTCATCGTGGGATTACAACAAAGCAAACAAAATATATTTTTTTAATTTGGTTATAGGATCAAAGATGGCTAATGACCGTTTGAAGTGGAATCTTTTATTTTTGATGATCACCAGATGATAAAAATAAATTATATCAGTGTAAATGTGTATTTTTTATTATGTCAGAAAGCATTTTGTTTTACTTCATTCCGAAAAATTATTATTTAATCCTTTTATTTTCAATATGCTCGCGCCCCCCTCGCACGGTTACCGCGCCCCCCAGGAGGGCGCGCCCCACAGTTTGAGAAACACTGTCTTAGGCTGTTAGCATTGGAGATCAATGATGTAATCCCTAGTGACACCATTAAGACGACAGCAGATTGAGTGATCGAGCAGGTAGCGGCATTTACAATGAGAAACGTGGAGACAGGTCTTCTTTTTGCGACCGTAACCCTGACTTTTCCTCCATCTTTAAAAGTAAACTTATTGCAATAGAGCACGGCCTTGAGGCAGTTCTTAATGAACAAGACTTCGGAGACCTCTGGACCCTCTCTGATAGTCGCAGTTCTCCCCAACATCTTTATAGCTGGATCACAGTCGGAGACAAAACTGGAGTCTCCATACTTCAAAAGCCCCATGATGTTCATTTCCAGTGGATTCCATCCCATGTTAACATCTTTGGAAACGAACAAGTGCATCTCTTGGCTAAAGAGGGTTGTAATGCATCTCCACCTATCTCTTCAACCCTCACCTACTTTGAACATCAATCTAGGGTTAAATCTGAAATTTTAAAGAAGTGGAGGACCCACCCAACCATCACTGGTATGAAAGCAAACATCCAGGATCCTCATTCCTACTTAAATGAGGCAGATCCATTCAGACTGCAATCTCCAGATTGAAAAGTGGCCACATAAAGAGTCTTTCCTTTTGTGGAGGCAGGAAGACTTTTGCTCTTTGTACCAAGTGCAAGACTCAGCAAGCCTCTCCAGATCACATTTTGGACTGCTTGGGACTTTCGAGGGAGGACCGTTTTCCTCTCCCCTACTGGTATTGAAATTTTTAATTGTCAATGATCTTTTGGGTCTTGTCTGACTCCGTCAGATAGACTGAGGATTAGCCAAAACAACAACAACAGCAACCAAATCAGATGTATGTCAAGAAATATTTTGGAGGAAACTGAAATGAATTTTTAAGAATTGTTTGTGATATATATATATAATTCCAATTCATTTTCAAAATATAAAGCATAGAACTTAAGAGTAAGACTCATTGATATTGATTGGTTTAAAGCTGAATGTGAATGTCGAACTATGTAATAGTTCAGATAAAATAAACATCATTTAAATATATAGGATGCATTTTCAACTTTAGAATAATTCTGATACTAATTTAATTAGTTTTCGCTATATTAGAATTCTACAGATATTAAAAACCTGATTTTCTTTGTAAAGTTTGTATAACGTTTAAAGTTCTTAAAACTTTGATTAATTCGGATGCAATGTTATTTTGTTAGGACATATTTAAATTCAAAAAAGGGCGAATAAGGATTTTTTTTGCATTGACTTTTAGCAATAAATCATTTTCGCATTACGTACATTTTTAAAGGACTAATTTACCCCATATTTATTGAATGTTTGCCATGTGTGCAAGGTACACCAAATGAGACTAACATAACTTTGAAGAAAAGGTTCTTGATAATCAGTTCTTTTGAAGAGGTGCTGAGAAAACTATTTAACATCTTAGGGAGTTATGGATTTTTATGGAAAAATATTGTGACTAAAAAATGCAATGACTTTCATGAAAGTTTGAAAGTTCAAGGCCTTAGGAATTATTTTTCATTAAAACTTTCAAGAAATGTGTTTTTGTGTTCTTTTCTTTTTTAAAAAACTCGCTCTTGCTTCTTTCTCATTTTACCAAAGAATGTTTTTCAAAATCCAATCTATTAGGTGCTTAAATTTCTTTTTTTTTTATAAATATGAAATATATGGCTTTCTCTTTATGTATATATTAATGCCATGAAATGCATCCGGAAGAGAAAATTAAATCAAGACTGCTGGAATTAATATTAAAACACTACATAACAGGAAGAAGGAGAAAAATGTCCAGTTTACATGAATGAAAGAAGGCAATATGCAAATGATTAAAAGCTAAACGCAAAGGAAATATGCAGGAAGAAGAAATGACAAAATTACACAGAGCGTTTCTTATTTGGAAATCACATATGAATGTTGCTTGTTTATGAGAAGACCATGCTAGGTGTTGTATAAGCAGAAGAATTGGCTGTAGGAACATGTGGGTATTCGATAATTGATAGGATCATAAACTTTCGAGAACACAAGCACATGCACTATCCTTAACGATATTTGTAATGTTTCCGAGACCATTTTCTTCATAAAACTGCGATGTACTGTTTAATTCGAGGATGGACTTCTCTACCAAGAAACACTTTAGTGTTTTAATCCTTTGACCAGAACATCCGTCTCTTAGACGAGGAGGATTTGCTTTGATGCCTGTAGATAACTCTGTGGTGTGATTTTTGGGGTGAGCTACCTTGAGACATCTTCAATTGGACTCTACCCAGTGAGAGGTAAGTTTTCATATAAAAATACTAATCAAAGTTCTTATGATACAGATATATTAATATAATGTGTCTCATAAAGACTTAAATATTAAAAGGTCTACTCAGTTTCATGAGCAGTAAGAACATTTAAGACAGTTCTTAAAATGATAAAATTAAAAAAAAATTACGTACCCCTTCTGTCAGACGGATGTTTCTAAGAGCGTCAGAATACTGATGCTCCGGCCACAGAGGGTTAAATTACGTTTATAATAACTTTATATAAACCTAGAATTCGCATTACAAAAACTGTTTTTGTGTACTTTTGCTACAAATATTTTGTATTTCAATATTTTAAAATAAGACCCAAAAATCAGATTGTACCTTAATTCATGGAAGGCAGTGTATTTAAAATTAAGTTAAGGAATATTTCGAAAACCATTCCTTATACGATATACAAATAATGCTTTAAAATTAAATCGATGTGTACTCAACTCTCTTCATTGCACATTATCCTTTTCAATGATTTGGAAATAACAAAGTACAACTCCTAGAAAAAAGCCTTATTGCTATTTTCACTCGACTGATTTGCTCTAAAACGGTTTAAAATCATTGATTCCGATGCAAAAGAATAACTAAGTAAATAGTTTTTTGAATGCTGATCCAAATGCGAAATACACACTGAAGAGCATTCTACTACGCAGGTCGATTTGTTCAGTTCGGTAACTGATATAAAGTGCCAGCAAAGCAAAATGAGTAAATAAATAGTAGTTTTGTGATTAAAAAGTTAATTATACAGAATATTGCGAGAAGTATTTCATCTGCTCAAATCCTCATTATAGGAAAATTTTTCATTATATTCAGTTATATCAAAAGTGGTCAATTTCTGTGCACAATTTTTATTCACCTCGCTGTATGCAAATGCGTTTGTTATTGACAAGTAACATGTATTATATAATAAGTATACTGTCAATAATCTTAATTTAAAGTTTTTATCCCCTTCTCTTCAGGCATCTTGAATATTATTTTAGTCAGTAATTGATACCCGTATGAAATGAAAAAAAAAAAAATATGAATATATTATATTTATAAACGTGAATACACAAACATATTTGAAAATTCATATAATTGATTTTTCTTTGCTTTCAACTCGAATTTGTGATTTAAAAATGTTTGATAAAATGTATTCAAGCAATTCATATGGCTCTAATAAATTCTGATACATAATTCATGTTTGTTTAATTTACTTATTTTAAACTAATGTTTTTATTATTATTAAAGTATGTTATCTATTAAAGGAGTTATTCAGTATAAATACTATTGAAGGATTTTTCATAAAAAGATAAATTATCAATATAAGTATTATATAAAATCAATATTTATAAAAACATTATACAGTGTAACGTTGTGAGTATATAAGAAACAAAACATTGTCACAACTTAATTTTAAAATAAAAGGTTCATTTATTTGATGCTCCGATTACTATAAATGAAGCAATAAAGTCCAGGCTTAATGCCAAGCCGGTGGATTCTGTCTATATTATGGGAGATCATTCCTTTCTTCTCTCTCTAAGCCATGGATTCCAGTCCTCCAACATCACCGGCGTTCATGGTCTCTCCTCTCTTTTGGCTCCAACCTCTATCCTCCAACGTCCAAGTCTCTTTTTTCCCGGGTTCTCGTCTGCTAAAAAACCTTTTAAACACCAGGAGGGTACATATCATGCCCCTCGTACCTTATCATTGGCATATCCTTTATCATCTACCCTCGGCCTCCCTAGTCTTATTCGTGCGGAACACACAAATACACTTTCGGACCGTCAGGAATCTAGTAGCGCCAGGATTCTCGTCCAACATCTGGACGCAATTGTCCATCACACACCTTTGTTTCTTCAAGCCATTCTCTTGACACCGTCCGAGACGACAGGATTCTTTTTAGACAGGCTTCGCCTATTGTCAATGGGGTGTCGGCTCTCCTTTGACCATTATGACTGTCAGTCTGAGTGTAGACGCTTCCCCGAGGTCAAATAATAAACACTGACCTCATGGTCATGTGCACTTGTCACTTAACATCTGGTCTGAGCCATAAAACTTGGCGTGAATAGAAGGGTGGGGTTCAACCCAATGGAAGACGTCTCAACAGTTAATCTTTTATAAGCACATAAAGTAAACAAAATGAGGAACTTTTTGTGCATTTTAGCATTGAAAGTTATACAAGGTGATAAAAACATTGCGGAATTTATATTTAAATTTTAAACAGAATAATCAGTTTCTTTATAAGCAAATTGCTCGAAGTATACATATGAAATTAATAACTTATTATATTTATAATCAAAGGAAAAAAATAATATTTGGAAGTTATACTATATTTTATTAATCAATAATAAAATGAAACTGTGCTTCATTTTCCCGCATAAATCGTAATGAATTCTAATAAAATCTCTTTGGAGTATCAAAGCTTAAAATGTAGCTCGTTTGTGGTTGAAACGCAAGGAAAATATTAAATTTTCATTGTGAAATTTAAAAAACAATTATCTTGGGGAAAATATTAATCATCGTCTAGACAAGGTTCCACTTGTTTCGAAGCACAATTTTGCTCTTCGATGAAGTAAATCTATTTCTTTCTTAATTCATTGATACATTTTGTAGTTTCTCAAGAATGGATAAAATTTCTTATTACCCATATGAAAGCAAAACTCTTTGAAATTTTGTTTTGCCTTGTTATTAATATTCGTAAAACTCATATTTAATTGTTTAATTAAAATGTCGTCATTTTATCCATCGGCGTCGTTTTTATTTAATTGTATATATGCTTAGTTAATTAAAATGAATTTTTCATTTTTTTGTACTTTTTTATTGTTTATATACGAGGTTATTATCTGGTATATTGTTTATATACCAGAATCGAACTGTTGCACGCATATACTTTGTAGTTAGGATTTGGGCTGTTAAGTGGTGTTAGTTGGTAGTCTGCTACGACCATTAGTGAGCTGGCAACTGTCTGGGTTAAGTGGATTGCTGTTATGGGCGTTCCTGTTTCAACCCTTCGGCGATTAGCGAGATGTTTTACCTCAAAGATTGTGTGAGAAGTTTTGCTTTCTGTTGAAGAAACTACAGTCATGCCCATTGGGATTTCTTAGCAAGTCTAAGGTAACTGCCTACGTTCGGACCCAATTTTTTTTTATAAAAACAGATTTTTGAAACAAATTGAGTATTTTTAATAAGAAAATAAAAAAAAAAAAATATGTTAATACATAAAATTTTTTAAATAAATATTGTGCTTTTAGAAAAATTGGTTGTTTTCAAGGCAATTTTACCAAATTTTGACTAAAACGGATAATACTATACAAAAATTTGTAATACAATTATCATAATTTTCTTAATTAGTGAGATGTTTTACCTCAAAGATTGTGTGAGAAGTTTTGCTTTCTGTTGAAGAAACTACAGTCATGCCCATTGGGATTTCTTAGCAAGTCTAAGGAGACTGCCTACGTTCGGACCCAATCTTTTTTTATAAAAACAGATTTTTGAAACAAATTGAGTATTTTTAGGAAGAAAAATAAAAAAAAATATGTTAATACATAAAATTTTTTAAATAAATATTGTGCTTTTAGAAAAATTGGTTGTTTTCAAGGCAATTTTACCAAATTTTGACTAAAATGGATAATACTATACAAAACTTTGTATTACAATTATCATAATTTTCTTTATACACAACATACATATTACGATGATCTTCAAAATGAACCAAAATCTAAGAGAAATATAAAAATACAGAAAAAATTACAGACAATTATACACAATAATATGAAAATTTTGATATTTTTAAAGTTTTTTCTTTATAAAAACTACCTTACAGGAAAAAATATTTAACCTACAACAACACTTATGGTCCACTTTATGAAATAAAGTATAATAAACATTCCCACAGCATTTCAAAACGTTATCTGGTTTGGTTTTTAAGATATCATGTACTGGTAAAGAGTTTCTTTCGAAAACATAGTTTGAGAAAAACTCATTTAAAGTTTTATCTTACTACCCTTTTGCATAGAGGGATGTTTTTTAAAGTCACTTTAACTTTATTTCTATTTTGCGTAAAGGAAAAAAGAACTGTTTTAGAAAGAAAAATGTTTAAACTTTAAGATCTTGTAATTAAAAAAATGCCTTATGTAGACAAAAAATGACATTTTCAAGGTAGGCAATCACCTCAATTATGATGCTTTGGGAAAATCAGAGTTCTACGAGTAATTTTCCCCTTACAAATCTGGCAACATGTCAACTGAAGACATTCCACTCTTAGGACGCCCTTTGACAGGAAGAAATAACAAGCAAAATGCCAAAACCAATAGCGCAATTGATGAAAAATGTCGAAAGATCATTGACCAAGCTTCTAAGGAAACGATTGTTTCATGGAGCTCGGTCCAGTGAATTTTAACCAAAAATTTACACATGAGATAAGTTCCTGCAAAATTTGTTTCTCGCATGATAAAAGATGATGAAGAAATTTGTTAAAACATGACCAAAGAGAAAACCAAACGAATATTTGCCATGACTTGAAAAGCGTAAAGGGCAGAAGTAAGTTGAACTTCCCAGGAGACTGGATCGATGACGCGACTCTCCGCTCCCTATCTTGAAACTACGATATTGCTGGTGTTGTTAGCTTGGCTTGTGTTGGATGAGGAGGGGCTTCATTAAGGCAAGGATCAATGGGGTAGATAGTTTCGGCTATTGGGATTGAGCCTTGCTATTGGTTGAAGAGTAAGCTTACGGAGACTACCCTTCTCATAGAAAAAATTTAGCTACTGAGTAAAACGGAGAAATTAAAGTAATAAAGAGAAAAATTAAATAATTAATAATCTAGGAGTGATTTTACAAGTCGAAAAGCTTTTTCCCTGTCATCTTTGGATGTTTAAAGAGCTGGGAGTAGTTGCAGTAACTTTAGCCTTTTTTTTAACAAGATCGGGAAGAATTTTAAAAAGTTCGATTAAACTAGAAATTTCTTAAATATTTGTTTCAGGGGTAGATGAATCAAGGGATTGACTTTGTATTGTTTTACTATTATTTTCATCTGAGTTTGAGGATTTTATATTATATTTATTTCCGTTAACAATATTAGCGAATGAAATTCCTTCAATAACATTGTTGCTAGAGAAACCATTTTGATTTAAATTTATGGTGGTTCCCTTCTTTGGCTTTGGAAATTTGGGACATTTTATATAACTGGCAGTATGCCCGTAGGCTTTGCAATTTATGCAGAAGGTATTCTTCTGCTTTTCTTTTATCTCGTATTCTTTTGTAAGATGACAAATACTGCACTTCAGCAACGTTAAATTTAAAGTGCAGAAAGATCAAAATTTTCTTAAGATAATTGAGATTAGAGATTAGTCTTCGTGCTCTCTACTGACACGATCCAAAATCGAGGCCAGCGCGTCGAGCCAGTAGATAACTTAATCGCCATCTTCAAGATTTTCAGAGCTCTTTGAGCTATGGAAAATGTCTTGGTATAAGTATCTTGACGCACATTCACAATACTTTTCAGATTCCTAATGTAAAGTTCAATAAAAATGCGAGGAAAAAAAACAAATTCCGAATTTTTAGGTCTCCCCTTGTATACCTGACCCATGATCTTCAAACCACCAATGAGCCACTCTAAACTTGAATTAAGGTTTGATGATGAGATTTACACATCATCTGGCACATTTGGAGGGCTTTGAGACTTCCCTGAATTAACATACATAACTTCTTTTTCAACATGGCTCTTTAATGGTACCATGACTCGACTTTTTCGGTCGTCTAAAACAGAGGCTCTTAAATAGTCAATCGTTGCTTACCCCTTTATGTATCAGCTTCACATCGCAGATCCTAAGATTTTAAACACTCCTCCTTGACTTTAACAAAAGTTTGGATGGGGTTTGAGGTTCCTTAAATATCCTAAGACTACCTCTGCTACTTATGCAAACTATTTTCCCCTTAGGAAAACCATAAACATTTAATTAAAAATACTACCAAGAACTAATTTTAAAAGCAAATATTTCTTCACATAATTTAAATTGATAAAGTTCTTAATCTTTGTAAATGTATTTCTACTATTTTTGGAAAATATTGTCTTTCAGTAAAGGCAACGTATGTTACAGAAAATAAAAAAAAAATCTGAAATATTATTCTTCATCGAAATACATCTTCTAATAGATTTTTTTTCAATGGGAAAAGTTAGTAATCTAGTCTATTTTGGCACTCCTTTCCACTTTTACACGAGGGCTTTCAGAATGAGTAGATAATAGATTTTTTTTATTAATATTAAATGAGAGACCTTTAAGGACTACCCCATATAAAGGCTGTAGGAACATCCATGGGTTCACTGGTCACAGTTTAAGAACTGGTTTAAAACATCGACGCTCAGGAAATGAATTTGCATTGCCACTCGAATTCCCAATAATTTGGCGATATTCGTACAATAACTTTCCATATGAAAGAGGAGTAACAATGGGTTATCCTAAATGTCCATCCTCTCTAACTCGAGGTTTCTTCCGTCCAGTCATATTGGGCACTTTGTACCAGAACAATACCTCAATAAAAGAACTCATTTCAGAAAAAAAATTTAAGATGAGCAATCGAAATGACAGTAGATGATTGTGGACCATATTTCTCCAATGATTAGTTCCAAAGCCACATTGTCACTTTTCAGAGATCATGATTAGGATTTTTCTTTGAAATAATAAGTCCGAAGGGTTGTGTCTTGTTTATATAAATGCAAGACTGATTCTTACCATTCAGCGTATCTTGTATGTATACCACGTTACAATTTTTAGTAAAGTTGGCTTAATGAAAGTAAATTGCTCATATAATTCTTGTGGATTCTCTACCCATGCTGTGTTCGGATACCATGGGTAATCTTAATATTAAGCGACGTTTTTTGAATTTAAGTTGGACTTCATATAGTGTGATTTCTCAGATACATTTACAATTAAATTTTTTTGTTAGTCTACAATTAAAGGGTAGTGATTCAAGCATACCTTAAAACCCACCCTGATATAATTAACTAAGGGTAAGCAACTAGAGACCGGTCAACACAGTCAGAAAACACTTTGACCGAGATGTCTTTCCCATGCGCAATCAAATATTCGGCTTTTATTTTTCATTATAGGGAAAACTAAGTACTTGAAAATAATTTACTAAGAGGTCATCTGCAGAGTTTGGAGGACGTGATCACAAAAGAAATTCAGGATTTTAAGAAAATTGAGCCTAAATTCAATTTATTCTGTTATCCCATAACTGCTGAAATTGGTACAACACCTAAAGAACTGCAGCTTTAATTTATTGATTTGGAATCAGACCAAAGTGTGAAGAAAATGTTTAATGGTATGACGTTGACTTTTATAAACATTTGTCAGAGGAAACATTTCCATGTATATGAAGAAATTCTCTGGGAAATTTTTCGTTATATTTCAGTCGACATTTATTTGTGAACAAAGCTTTACTTGTATGAAGATAAGCAAGTGTTAATATAGATGTAAGTTGGTATACATAAGCTTGCAGGTTGTGATGAGAATTTAATGGGCACAAAGCTAAAATACACTTTTCTGTGATAAAGTAGTTGATAAATGTAATGTTCTTATCCTCTATAAGCATTATTTCGTCACAAAAAAGAATACCTGATCAGTAGTGTTTTTCATGGGTGGTGGCTAGACATTATAGCCACAGCGCACTTAAGACATTTAACTTTCTTTTCCGGATAGAAAAAATGAATCATATTTTTTATGAAAAATTAACATTTATGCTAAAATCTAATTCAATAACAATTGAATACAATATACAAGTGTAATAAAATAATTGTACAACATAGAATACATATATATCTTTATATATAAAACTCTTCTGTGCGTGTGTTTGTGAATAAACTCCTCCTAAACGGGAGGACCGATTTTGATGAAATTTTTTGTGTATGTTTCAGTAGGTTTGAGAATGGTTTGGATGCATAATTCGGTGCGATATCACATTTAGTTAAAAAGATATTAATTATAAACTTAAAACGCATAATATAATTGTCTTACCCCGTATGCTATTTATTCTGCGAATGCGTGCGAAGAAAAGCCATGACTCGGTATATCTTTGTATATAAAAATCTTCCATGCGTGTGTATGTGACTAAACTCCTCCTAAACGGGTGGACCGATTTCGATAAAATTTGTTGTGTATGTTCAAGTGGATTCGAGAATGGTTAGATTCACAATTTGGTCTGAAATCACAATTATTTAAAATGTTATTAATTACACGTGCATTGATCAACAATTATCCTAACCTACAAATCTATTTGTGTAGCTAATTGATTACACACATTATTAAACTTTGTTTTTGTTTAAAATTATTTCTTATCGGAAATCTATACTAATAAGAGAAACAGTTTGTGTGTGTGTTTCACTTATAAGCAACTCAGAAGCATAAAACTTGGCACATAATTACTATATTTTCTAATGATGTGCACTCCGAAGAGATTTTTCGATATTCGGTATAGATTTTTTTAATATAGTATTTTTAAGTGATTTTCCCATTTTTTTCAACAAATGGATTTTAATTTGTTCATTTGGCAACAGTCATTTTTGTTATGCTTATATTTCATTTGATTATTTCAAATAATTTCTGGATATTGATTTGATTGTGTCGTTTCTTTTTCACCATAAAAAATCAAAGTAATTTGGTTAAATGTTGCTTATATTTAATTTTATTTTTTCAAACTATTTCTGGATATCATCGATTGATCCAATTATGATAACCGTATATGTAATGACGTTAGATATTGTAATAACTTTTTAATACAAGTTTTCATCAAAACGGTTCAGATTGTTAAAGCTTACTCATAAGAATTTGGCATTTTTGACTTTAAGATGTGTGTACAGAACAACGTCTGTCGGGTCCGCTAGTAAAGGGTGTTTTTTTAGAGGTATTGAACTTTAAATTGCAATAAAACAACGATGTATTATTCAATTGACATGAATTTTTTTATTTGAAAGATAATCTTGTGGCATTACATTTTAAATATGATTTCTGGCATAGGACTGCCACGGCTGGCTCGGATATAGTCCAATCTGGATGTCCAATTTTCGGTGACTTTTTCCAAAATTTGTGACCGTATATCGGCAATAACACGGCGAATGTTGTCTTCCAAATGGTCAAGCGTTTGTGGCTTATCCGCAGAGACCAATGACTTTACATAGCCCCACAGAAAATAGTCTAGCGGTGTTAAATCACAAGATCTTGGAGGCCAATTCACAGGTCCAAAACGTGAAATTAGGCGGTCACCGAACGTGTCTTTCAATAAATCGATTGTGGCACGAGCTGTGTGACATGTTGCGCCATCTTGATGGAACCACAGATCCTGGACATCATGATTGTTCAATTCAGGAATGAAAAAGTTAGTAATCATGGCTCTATACCGATCACCATTGACTGTAACGTTGTGGCCTTCATCGTTTTTGAAGAAGTACGGACCAATGATTCCACCAGCCCATAAAGCGCAACAAACAGTCAGTTTTTCTGGATGTAATGGTGTTTCGACATACACTTGTGGATTAGCTTCACTCCAAATGCGGCAGTTTTGTTTGTTGACGTAGCCATTCAACCAGAAGTGCGCTTCATCGCTAAACAAAATTCGCTCATGAAAATCGGGAACAACGGCAATCTCGTTTTGGGCAACACCTCCTAGATACAAGGCCTGGCTACTGAAATGAGAGAAGCTTGTGACGTCACATATAGTAGGTATAGAAATCCCGCCAGATTTGAAGTTCACTTTACTCGCCTACGGCATTTTGATTTTCAATTTATTTGTGGCGATTTTGGATAAGATCATAAAAAAATGGTCTTCACTTAGTTGTACAAAATTGCAATAGCAATTATAAAGAAATAAATAGCAATTTTAAAGGACAAATATTTAGATTCCCAAAAGAGGACTTTCTTCGAAAAAAATGGATACAAGCCATTTCAAGAAAAGATTTTGCTCCATCAAAGAATTCGAAGGTAAGTTTTTTAATTTTATTTAATTTATGGAAATTGTAATAATATCTTTATTTTAAAAGTCTACAAATAACTTTAATAGTTTGTTCGATAAGACCTTTGAAAATGTACTCATTTATTTTTCTTCATGTGAGTTTCTTAAACATTGGCAATTCATTTTTATTTATCTATAATGATAAAGGTGTTTTGTTTATTAAATAAATATTTTGTAGCCCTAATAAAATTTATGTTTTTAAAAATGAGCCCAAACAAGCATTGTTAAGGAGACAAAAACTGTCTAGTGTTTTTGCTGTTGCTGCTTTATTTTTGTGTCATTTACTAAATACCTATTCGTAGAATCAACGAAAGTACCTTAAGTATTAATAGTTTGTTAGCAAAGAAAGCCCATTATGATATACAGCTCGTAGTCAATGTAAATATGGACCTAAGCAACCATTTATTGTATATTTTGTATATTAATATGATGTGAGACACAAAATGCCAAACACATTCACACAAAAAAAAAACTAGCTGATTTTTGAACTATTAGGATGATTTTAAAAGTAAGAAAAAAAATAAAGCTGTAAAAGTAAGCTGAAAAGAGATAAACATGACTCACAGTGTTAACCTCACAATTCGTTAACTTCATAACTTCATTTAAAAAAAAATCAAATTATCAGAGAAATTTTTGTTAATTCTAACAAATATTTTTTGTTGATGCAAAACAATATATATATATATATATATATATATATATATATATAATTTTATAGGTTTGTGAATTACACTTTTGGGATGATGCAATACGAAGATACACCGAAGGGGGTAATGTTCTAGGCATGGCATATTACAGTGAACAAGCTGCTACTTCAGCATATGTGTTCATGATTCAGTCTTCTTTCTCCTCTTAAAGAAGTAGTTCATATAATGCCAGTGAACAAAATCGACGGAGAAAAATTGTTTGCTCTTGTTAAAAAAACTATTGTATAACTTGATGGTATAGGATTCAAAGTTATAGGTGTAGTTTCTGACAATAGTTCTATAAATCGAAAAGCAATGTCAAACTTTTCTGTTCCTCCCAAATTCAGCTTTGTATATCCACATCCTTCTGATTCTTCCAATCCTTTATTTTTTGTTATTGATTCAGTGCACCTTTTTAAATGCATTTGTAACAATTGGATTAATCAAAAAAATGCAGGTCAATGTTTTTATTTTCCGGATTTTGAAGATCATAATAAATTTCCATTATTAGAAGCAAATTTTTCTAAGTTTGCTTATGGTTTAACTTTGAAGGCTTTATGTCCTACAAATCTTGAAAAACAAAATGTGAAACTTGTGCTTAAGATATTTTATAATTTTGTTATTCAGGGGCTTCAAGTATTAGGAGAGCAACATAAACTAATTAGTTATGAAAAAACATCAATTTTTATTTCTTTAATTTGTACATGGTGGAAAATAGTTAATGTTAAAACACCTTTAAAGGGACAACATTTGCTTGGTCCTTATCAGCAACCGATTACTTTATCTCCAGACAACCAAACATGTGAATTCTTGCATAAAATTTTGTCATGGTTAGACTCGTGGAAGGGAAAAAATTGTACTACTGGTACCCTCACTAAAGAAACACATCTTGCTTTTATTCATACCACATACGCTTTACTTGAAATGTCAAAATATTGCATTAACGAATTAAAATTTCAGTATTTTCTTCCCGGGAAAAATTCAAACAGATGCGTTAGAAAGTCGTTTTGGGAAATATAAAACACTTTCAGGTTCTCAATATTTAATATCAATTCGACAGCTTTATGAAGTAGAAGCTAAACTAAGAATGCAAAAATTTTTACCTCTAACTTTGGTTTCAAACACATGGCCAGCTTAACTTAAAAGACATTCATTTGGAAGATTCGTGTATTGAAAATCCTTTAGAGTCATCAGTATTGCATAATTTTAATATTACACTATCTGAAAAAGATTTTCATGATGCTCAGCCTTATCTAACTGTTTTAACATATTTAGCTGGTGTTTGTGCTAGATCAGCACTTAAAAAATTAAAATGCGACTTTTGTTCCAAATCACTTGTTCTTAATAAATCTTTTGAAATAAATTCTAACTATGATTTAATACGTAACTTAGACAGGAAGTTTATTATGCTCTTCTTCAGCTGTTGTTACAGCAGTGCTCTACAACTATAAAATAGTTCAGAAACTTTTTTCTAATGATTATGAAAATATGTTCCTTAAACAAAATAATCAACGTCAAATTGCCTCAGAAATATCGATTAGAGCTTGATAAATTCAAATGAATTTATGCATGTATTGTGCATGGTACCAATAAATTTTTATAACATATTTAATTCACATTTGCAACAATGTATAACTACTTTTGGAAGAAAAAGTACCAAAGATTTAAAGAAAGAAAAATAAATGCGACAACAGTTGAATAAATTGCGTAATCTATTTTTATTTATGTATTTATTTTTCCTGTATATGTTTATAATTATATAGTATAGATTTTTGTCTAAAAATGTATTTGAAATGTATATAATAATTCTTAATGCCTGTGATTGTATTTGATACCAATAAAGCTACTGTTTTTAAATTTGATTTTCTTTTTTTTTTTTTTTGCTTCTACTTTATTAGCTAAATGAATTAACATTTTTGCATATGGGTGTATTATATTTTCTCTATATATACATTTGTTTTAGGTATATATCTATGCTTTAATATATGTACAATTTATCTAAAACATATATTTTTAACTTATTTTACGATAACCTGTGATGGGAGGCCGCCGACCCCTGAGATACAGTTTTAAATTTTGCATTTTCCCTGTTTACAGGAAATAGGGATTACACAGGAATGTGGGCGCGTCTAGGTTCAACGGACCTTATGGCCGGCAAGGTTATGTTCTTGCGCTCCAATCAGGGTGGTAGATTGGACGGTAATGAATCCGTAGCGGATTCTTTTCGAAGTGATCTGGTCGGCTTTAAAAGCTGGTCCGCGCGAATTCTCGGGGCGTTTTACTCCTTCTTCGTCTGCCAGAAAAACCCTCAACTGCCGGGAAGCTCACCTGCTACCCGAGGTCAATCCCATCCGTCGCTCTCTCCCTCTTTCAAAGCTAAGTAGTATTCAGTTCTGTGTCACTTAATTTTAATCTTATTGTTTAATAAATTAATTGTTACTTTAAAGAGCCGGCCTTGTAATTTAGTGTACTGTTTATTTGTCTTAAAAGATCTAATGTTTAAACTTAAGCTATAGTGTGACGCCAAATGATAAATTAGAACCTGGGTATTATAAAATGGATAATAAGAATAAATCAATTTAATTTAAGTGAAACGGGCGTTGCATTATCTGGTGCCAGTGACCTGGATATTAAATTTTTTTTCATTGTACCATGATTTGGTACCGTGGCAGGATTTTAAATTTTTTTTCCTTGCACCATCATTTGGTGCCGGACCAGTCATCGGAATTTTTTTTTTCTTTTACATCATCTGATGTCGTGAATTTTTTTCTTGATGGGTCACCGAATAATAGTCCTACTTAATCTGTTAAACATGTGAAAAAAAAATTTATGCGTGCTATTCCAGTTGTGAAATTTTTTTTCTTGTAGTAATTTTTTTATTATTATTTAGATACTTAGAGATGCTGTTAATGTATGTCTTTTTCTTATGCTCTTTGTTAGAATATGTATGTGTGTATTCTCATAATCTTAACTAATCTAGCTATGATGTGTTGATATGTTTGTATTGTGCATTTTGGTATGTTTTAATTTTTTTTCCCTTTTAATTAATTCGAGTGTATATTGTCATATGGAGTACGTGTTTCGTTACTAGTTAACAATGTTTTTTTTTGGCCCGAATGTTTGAAGTGGTTCAGTTAATTGATTATGCTTACTGTTCTGAGCGATTTAAGTGTTATGAAGATGTTATTTCCGATAAAAGTTCGTTAGATGTTGCGCTGCTTAAATTAGAGAAATTAACTGTGTTAAATTTTGATAGTAATTGATTAGGTGTTTATGGCTGTAGTACTTGGAATTTGAGATATTGAAGTGATAAGGTTAGTAGTTTTTGAGAAAAAAAATTGGTTAAATGTTCATTTGTGCAGTATTAGAATTTAGAGCTATTAAAGTGTAAGGAAAAGGTTAAGTTTTGACGGAAATAGTTATTACGTGTTCATTATGTTTGCGCTTGAAATTTAGTTTTCTTTTTTTTTTCTGGTATGTTAGGGTTTGTCAATTTTTTTTTGTTAATCTACTGTTCTGGTTGAGATGAGAGTTTAATTGTTGGAGCGATGTTGTGTTTGGGGAGTGGGTATAGGTTATATCGATTTTTTTGTGGACATGTAGAGCATGTTAGAGCATTGGACTTCGTAAATGCGCTTGATTTTTTGTAATTTTTTTCCCTCTCCTTGTTTCTGTTAAAAAATTGATTTGGAGGTGTTGTGTGGGGTTTGAGTCTTGGCGTTCTTGGCCGATAGGGGAGGACGTCCCATCTCTGCCCATGTCATTCCGGCGCACTCCTACTCGGAGCATTTTTGTTCCCCCCACCTGCCGCGGTCCAGGGGTGGAACTGGATGTGGGTTCACTCCGGCGCTTTGTGAGATCAGATATTCATCCTCTCTTTTTCTCTATAGGGTCGACATTCTCCCCCTTTTTTTTGTTGTTTGTTACTTTTCTCTCAGAGCTACTGGATATTGAAATTTTGGTTTTTCTCTTACATTTAATTCGCATACTTTCCGCTGGAATTTTTTTTATAACTATGCAACTTGTGTCATGTCGTTTTCTGATGTTTAAGTGAGACATTGTTGTAGTTGGTTATTTAATGAATTTTTAGCTCAGAATTTTTTTATGCACTTGTTTTATGTCATGTTTGATGTTTTAGCGAGATAAAATTTTGTACTTAGTTTTTTTTTTTAATGAATTCTAGCTCAAATTTTTTTTTTATGCAGTTTGTTTCATGTTTTGATTTGATGCTTAAAGGACATAATGTTGTATGTGGTTAATATTAATTTTAGCTCTAGATAAAAAAAAAATGATGCTATGTGTTTTATGAAAAATGTAAAATTTGTTGTTTGTAATAGGATTGTTATTTAATTTTGCTTTGCGATTCATGTATGCACGTCAATTTTAATTTTATAAATTTTAAGCTTTAAGCCATGTTTGTGACAAAAGTCAAATTTTGGGGTCCATGGACACCTGTCATGAAATTTGAATGTCGTTACTATACATACATATTTGACATTTTTTCATTTATTACATAATTTTGTGTTGTGATTATTATCTAGTATTTTTTTAAAAAAAATCTTCATACAAAAGGTTCCTTTATTGAATAACTTAGTTTATGCTGATTTGATTGTGTATAACTGTGTACTTTCTAGTTAAATTTTGAGTTTGCATACAATGTTAATTTTTTTTGGTAGCGGTATTTTGTCAGAAGCAATTTTAGTGATAATTTGTGTTAGTGTATTAATTTTGAGTGTGGCTGTGTATTACTGAATAATGATATCATTGGAATTTATGCTTGTTAAGATATGGATAGAGATGGTTGTTTGAATATTTTCCCTACGAAATTATGTTGAAACTTAATTTTTTTTTCGCTCATGTTGTTTTGTTAGGTGAGACGATTGCTAACTTTGAGTTAAAATTTTCTGGTTTTTCGGTTAGGTGTTTCAATTCTCATTTAATTTTTGTGTTGTTTGTTTTGCTATAGATTTGGAATTTTTTTTTACTCAGGGCTCTAGTTAAATTGTGGTTTGGTTAAATTAATATGCAGTCAATCATTCTGTCTCGGTTGTGTGCTAAACTGTACTAGGAATTGAATGTTTTGTTTGATGTCGATATAGTACTTCTGTTGGGTTAGATTAATTGTGGTTTGGTTAAATGAATGTGCAGTCAATCATTCTGTCTCTCGGTTGTGTGCTAAACTGTACTAGGAATTTAATGTTTTGGTTGATGTTGATATAGTATTTTTTGTTGATTTAGGTTAACTTGTTTTTTGATTAATGGTAGCGCTCGGGTAGATTATTGAATTGAGTGTTGAGGTTGATTTAATTTTTTTAGGGTTTTGGATTTTAATTGTAGTTTTGCATTGTTATTTGGAAATAAGTTTTGGTCAGATAGTGGTATTGTTAAATTTTATGTTTTGTGTACGCGTAGTTGTGTTAGCTTTGAGTTTGGTTTTGGCTAAGAGAATTTTGATTTAGTATTGTTTGTTTTAGATATTGAGTTTGATAATTTTTTTTTTTGGTTTGAAAATGTTGAAGATGATTATGTGTTTTTTTTTTTTTTGTTTTATTAATTGTTAAAGGAGTTGGATAAGTTGAGTTCAGGATTTTGTGGAACATTTGAGAAAGTTATTTGAAGGAGATAGATAAAGTTTGCACTGATGAATTTGTTGAATAATTGGGAAAGTTTTTTTTTTTTTTCATGGAGATAGATAAGTTTGCGTTCGAAGTACGTTTATTCGATAGTTGTTTTTGTGGAAATGGATAATTGAGTTGAAAAAAAGTCACAGGGTTTATTTGATAAAATTGTTTGATGTACAGAAGGATGTTTTGCTTTAGGATTTTGGGGCAAGGGAAATTGAGTTGAAATAATTATACGGTATAATTGAGAACGTTGTTTTGATGTAGATAGGGTAGTTTGAGTTAATGATTTGGTACAGTTTCGAGTAAAGTTGATGAACATAGATAAGTTGATGAATATTTAGATAATGTTTTGAGATGCATTTAGGAAAGTTGAGTTGAGGATTATGCGAGATGTTTGTAAATATTTAAAGATGTTTTGAGATGGAATCGATTAATTATTTGGATGTTGCAGATAAGTTCGAGTGTTGAGGATTTTCGACGAATATGGTTTTAGTTAATGGTATTGTGGAGCAATTGATTATTTGGATAAAGGTGCAGATAAGTTTAGTTAGTGTTGTTGAGGCATAAGAAGTTGAACGATCTGAGGAGGTGAAAGGCAATTTTTGGATTATCGAGGAATCATTTTAAGGTTACTGAGAATTTTAGGTTGTTGTTATAGAATTGTATTTGAGTTATTAATTAGAGGATTTTCGATGAATTGAGTTAGCGGTATTATTGTAAATAGAGGATCTTGTTTTTTTTTTCGTGTTTGTATATTTGTTGCGCGTATAGTGAAACATTTTGAGTTTTTTTTTTCTTTATATTATTTGGACTTGTGGATACATTGTATTACGAGGATTGTTAAAAAGTTATGGGGATTAGTTAAGCAATATTTTTTTTATATATTGGAAACTATGTTTAATTTTGTGTAACACTTGCAATAATTTTCTTTTAGTTAAATTACTTCACTCTGTATGTATCGCCTCATATGACTTGGGTTGCATATCAATTTTATGTTTTAATTTTTTTTTCTGAAATTTTCAACTGCACTTGTGATTTCTGGAATTCATTTCTCAAATGGAAATTCAAATGTATTGAATGTGGAAGAATTTTTTTTTCTCTTTAAAGTTTCTTTTAAACAATATTAATCGATAAATTTTTTTTTTACAATCGGATTTGCAATTTTTTTTTAGTTATAATTCTGCACTCTGTTTCTTGTGTTGGCGGTTGCCGGCGATCGTCATATCGCAGGAAATGGGATGTTATGTTTTGTTTTGCCTTTGTACACATTGGGGATGCATACCGATCACATGCGCACTCATAGTTTGCAATTCTAAATTTAATTACGTTTAATTTTTTTTCTTTATTTCAAATTGTAACCAATGCTCGTAGTGAATTTTTAAATTCCTTAGGCTACTCAGCATTCATTGAGGTTATAATTTTTTTTTTCACCGTTTATACTACTCGTTAATTTATAGAATTTTAATTTGCAAATCTGAATTAATTACGTTAATTTTTTTTTAAACTTTCATTTTTAACCAATGCTTGTAGTGAATTTTTTTAATTTCTTAGGCTATTAAGCATTCTCGGAGGTTATAGCATTTTTTTTTTCACCTATGCACACCCATTGTTTCAATTTCTAATTTTTCACTTTGAATTAATTTTTTTTTACGAAAGATTGTTATCGATGCTCTTGGTGAACCACTGCAATTTCTTATGCTTTGAGTACTGTTGAAGGTTAAAGTAGTAATTTTGTTTGGTGGTCTGGGACATGCACTTCACATTAATCGTGTCAGGATTTCGATGTTAAACGATTATGAGGTGTCTGTTTCTGGGTGCCATGTTTGTATTGATTATATATGTTTTCACTAGTACTTATTTCTTATCACAAAGTATTTTGTTCGATGCGCATATGTGTGGTTATTGTGAGTAGCGAAGCTGTTATATATGCAATTTTTGATTTTACTATGCGTTACTCGTCTTATTTTTTTTATTATTTAGTGGCACATGTTTCTTTGTGATTATTCGATTATTTCTATTTGTTATTTTATATATGTTGTCCTTGTGAATTGTTTGGTGACCCATATCCCATTCGGGAAATTTTTTTTCATACATGAATTTAATTGTAGTTATTAGTAGTTAATTTGTTTTTCTACACCTTTTCGCAACGTTTAAGGAATTAGGGTTAAAATGCAATTTTCTTGTTGGTTTTTTTTTTTGTGTGTGCAAAGTAGAATTTTTAGACAATGCTTCTTGAATTTTTTTTATATTGAGTGATGGGAGGACGAGATGGGGACCTCGGGTATCTGAAAGCCCTGTGGAAGAGTGGAAAATTTGTTCTCCCTATTTTACATACTCTACTGATGCTGGCTCTCCTACGAGAGTGTTCGTGTTTTTTTTTCTCTTTTTCAGGACATTATGCCATCCGGACTTACTGTGCATCGGGTCTTGATTGCTCCACGAGATAGTATACTACAAAATGTTGAGACTGTGATTCAATGTTCCACCTGGCCGTTGCACCACTGGAGGAGCCCCCGCGGGATTCAGACCCACCGGTTCTTCATTTCACGAGAGATTTAATGCATACAACAACTACGTCTCTACAGTGCTGAGGACTGTGACGTTATGCTTCAGTGGACAGTCGTTCTTGACCTGGAGTTTGATGAGGGACGACGGGACTGTTTGAACTATGGTCGCTGTGGCATTTATACAATATTTGCATTTTCATGAATGATTTTTTTGTGTGTTTCTTGTTTCTAGTTTTGTTAATCTGAAAGAGGGGAGGAGTGATGGGAGGCCGCCGGCCTGAGATACAGTTTTAAATTTTGCATTTTCCTGTTTACAGGAAATAGGGATTTACAGGAATGTGGGCGCGTCTAGGTTCAACGGACCTTATGGCCGGCAAGGTTATGTTCTTGCGCTCCAATCAGGGTGGTAGATTGGACGGTAATGAATCCGTAGCGGATTCTTTTCGAAGTGATCTGGTCGGTTTTAAAAGCTGGTCCGCGCGAATTCTCGGGGCTTTTTACTCCTTCTTCGTCTGCCAGAAAAACCCTCAACTGCCAGGAAGCTCACCTGCTACCCGAGGTCAATCCCATCCGTCGCTCTCTCCCTCTTTCAAAGCTAAGTAGTATTCAGTTCTGTGTCATTTAATTTTAATCTTATTGTTTAATAAATTAATTGTTACTTTAAAGAGCCGGCCTTGTAATTTAGTGTACTGTTTATTTGTCTTAAAAGATCTAATATTTAAACTTAAGCTATAGTGTGACGCCAAATGATAAATTAGAACCTGGGTATTATAAAATTGATAATAAGAATAAATCAATTTAATTTAAGTTAAACGGGCGTTGCATTACCTGTTATATTGTTATTTATGGGAACTTTATTTTTTGGTAATTTTTAATGCTGTGTTATTGAAGAGAGTGAAGAATTTTTGCTTATTACTGTGCATGATACCAATTGTTTAAAAACATTTAATCTACATTTTTAACAATGCATAATTGAATATGTCGGAGGAAAAATATAGAAACATTTTAAGCAATGAAAAGTAACTGACAAATAGCAAAATAAACTGTGTAATCTGTTTCTGTGTACATATTTAATTTCATGTATGTATCTGTAATCATATATGTATGGATTTAATAAAAAATATTTTTGTCAACTTATTTTATGGTAATTTTTCATGCTGTTATACAGACAGCAAACTTTTGTTTATTAATTTGATACCAATAAAGTTTTAAAACATATTTAACTACTTTTGAGAGAAAAAGTACTAAAAATTTAAGGGAAGAAAAGTGACAGACAAACAGCTGATAAACTGTGTAATCTATTGTTAAGCATATATTTATTTTCCTGTATATATCTATAATTATACAGATGTAGATTTATCTACAAATATATTTGAAATTTCTTTAATACTATTTGATGTGCGATACCAATAAAGTTACTGCTTTTAAATTTGTATGTCGTTTTTTGTTTTGAAAACTATTTCTAATTTTATTTTCCTCTTTGTAACTATTCTGAAAAAAAATAAGAAGATAAATTTTAAAATTAAGACATTATCATAGTTATGTAAAAAAAAGAAATATACGAATGCAAAAGGCTCTTATAATTTGCTACAATGTAATAAATGTGTTTATGTTCAACGCAATGCGTTCGTAGTAATGGATAATCATATACTTGCAATTATTATTTAAATAGGAAAACTAATATTTACTCATGTTTTATGTACATGAAATACAATTTAATGATTAATTTACTAATTTTTTTTAATCTGTAAAAAAAGAATATAATTAGTTTATAACAAAAAGTATTAAAAAAAATGCAACAGAGAAGCTCCGTAGGCAATGGACGATTTCTCCCTACTAGTAGTGACGTCACAAATCAGTGGCCAGGCCTTGTATCTAGGAGGTGCTCTTTTGGGCCCATTCGACGAATCTACACCTTGCTTGATCATATTTAAAATGTAATGCCACAAGATTATCTTTCGTATAAAAAAATCATGTCAATCGAATAATACATCGTTCTTTTATTGCAATTTAAAGTTCTATACCTCTAAAAAACACCCTATATATATGTAAGTATATATATATATATATATATATATATATATATATAATCCTTATTTTATAATTTATTTAGATTTTGGTATTTTATATAGTTTGTAAAAAATTATCGCTGCCCTTCTTAGGCTGTAAGGAATTATCATTAATATGCAAATGTGAAAGAATAAATGCGAAACGTTTCACTGACATTTGTAGAGATATATACTTATCAAGCAAATCAGGAGAATTTGACCAGTAGTTTCTTATAGCTAGGTAAGCGCTTGATTCCCATAATCTTCATCATTCTATCATTAGAACATAATATTCATCAATCTTCTATTATTAGAGGCTACTGGCAAGATCTGATGGCAATTCTTCAAATATAGCAAGAGACTCTTGAACAGATAAGTTTATACTAGGCATTGGTACACAAATATACACAAATTCTACTTAACGTCGGTAATAATAATAATAATGAATGTACAATAATCTTATAAAACGGAAATGCTAATTAAAAATATATACACATCTATAAGAAACATAATTAAAAGTATTTTATGTGCCTCAATAAAATGCAAACATTTTTTTCGAGCAGAAAAGCTATAATGAAAAATTCTCGAACCTAAGAATCTGGTACCACATATTGTAAACAAAGTTTGTTTATATTTCCCAATCCCAAAATTCTCACGTGATTCTAAGAGCTCTCTCTCGAGTAGAGAATGAGCGAAAATTTCAGGGTTATTTTTCTTTTCTATGTGAGCAGTGGACATATCCTTTATCCACATATTAAAGCTTTCCAAAAACCTAAATAAAAACTTTTTTTAATTACGAATTATTTTTTTCAAAAATCAGAAATTTTATTTATAGTGATCAAAATACAATTTGTAGATTTACACCAAGAAAAATTCTTTTTAACTACCCATCAGAGGACATGAAATGCAAAAAAGGTATCGTGTTGCCATTTGTATTGATTTGTATGCGTTTTAGCTTCAATTAACGCATGTGGATAGACTAAATATCCATCACCCGCTTGGAGAAAATTTTTTTAATATGTGGCTAGGCCCATTAGCCACTGCCCGCTAAAGGGTTAAACAAGCAATCTACGTTCTTATATGAATATATATAAATATATATATATGTAATTCGGGAGAAGACGCCACAATTAAGGATTTTTCGATTAGTACATTGAAAATTTAAATGACAAGACCATGAAAAAAACATTTTTTCCACTATTTAATTGGTTATGTGTACAAGTTAATTATCTTCTTAGTATGAAAATAAATTAGAAATTTAATGTTAAAAATATTCATTTAATTGTGGCATCTTACCCCATATATGAAAGAAGCTGCCACTCATGGAGTAAGATGCAACATCACCATCGTAAATAAAAAATATATATAAGGTAAGCATTACAAAATTAAATATGAATTAACAATAACTATAGAAAAAAAATTAATTCTTTCATAATTAGCTTGCAAAAAATAATAACAGTACAGGAGGTTCGAATGATAGCCTACGCAACATTTCACTCAGTGCAAATGATTATCTCTGTAATCTTCTTGCAACCATTTGTTGCATTCGATGCACTGAATCAAGTTAAACTTGGGACCTTTTTTAGCATAAATGTATCTTTATACACAACACAAAAATCGTCTCATTATTATCCTCATCAAAACTCTCACCACTAGTATCTAGAGGAATTTCTTCGCTTGATGATGACAAACTGACACGTCTCTTTGTTCTGTTTCTTTAGTGGTTTCTTGTTATTTTTTTACCTTACCCTCCTTTTCCCGGATTGTTGCTTTCCTCTCTGATTCAGTTAAGACTTCTGAAGTTAATTTTCTTACCCCCGGTTGGTTTGCGTTTTCTGTCCAGAGGAATAAGGCTGTGCCTGTGGGGAGAGACCAGTTATCATTAATTGCGATTAAATATTATTTAAATGCATTTATATTTTATACAATAGTATGAAGTGTTGCAAAATTTAAAAGAGATAAATTTTAAAGTTCTCATTTCATTAATTGCTGAATCATGTGGCTTCTTACACCAATATAGAGGGAAATGCCACACATGCTTATTTCCTTATTGTTACAGTGTTATGGCCGCCTGTACACACATTGCATGTGTAACATTATGCGTAACTCACTCATATTGCTAAAATTTATTATTCAAAATAAAAAGTACTTTTATAGACTTTAAATATCAGGAACAGAATACTATAAAAGTTGTACTCACCCATTTAAATGTTCAAAGGGCGAAATATAAGGCCGATTAAAGACGATAGATTCAGATAAATTCACAAGCCACAATGTCGGACGAGACTCTATATACAATTGGCTCAAAATTGCCATCTATCGATGCATGAAAGTACTAAAGGGTGTTTTTTTAGAGGTATAGAACTTTAAATTGCAATAAAACAACGATGTATTATTCGATTGACATGAATTTTTTTTATTCGAAAGATAATCTTGTGGCATTACATTTTAAATATGATCAAGCAAGGCGTAGATTCGTCGAATGGGCGCAAAACGAGATTGCAGTTGTTCCCGATTTTCATGAGCGAATTTTGTTTAGCGATGAAGCGCACTTCTGGTTGAATGACTACGTCAACAAGCCAAACTGCCGCATTTAGAGTGAAGCTAATCCACAAATGTATGTCAAAACACCCGTTACATCCAGAAAAACTGACTGTTTGGTGCATTTTATGAGCTGGTGGAATCCTTCTTCAAAAACGATGAAGGCCACAACGTTACAGTCAATGGTGATTGGTATAGAACCATTATTACTAACTTTCTCATTCCTGAATTGAACAATCATGATGTCCAGGAGCTGTGGTTCCAACAAGACAGTTCAACATGTCACACAGCTCGTACTACAATCGATTTATTGAAAGACACGTTTGGTGATCGCCTAATTTCACGTTTTGGTCCTGTGAATTGGCCTCCAAGATCTTGTGATTTAACACCGCTAGACTATTTTCTGTGGGGCTATGTAAAGTCATTGGTCTATGCGGATAAGCCACAAACGCCTGACCATTTGGAAGCAACATTCGCCATGTTATTGCCGATATACGGCCACAGATGTTGGAAAAAGTTATCGAAAATTGGACGTCCAGATTGGACTACATCCGAGCCAGCCGTGGCAGTCATATGCCAGAAATCATATTTAAAATTTAATGCAACAAGAGTATCTTTCGAATAAAAAAAATCATGTCAATCGAATAATACATAGTTGTTTTATTGCAATTTAAAGTTCTATACCTCTAAACACCCTTTATTAACAAACTGGCATGTTTTCCCGAATTACCTTACATATCGAAAATATGATAGGGCCCATGTGTTTCATTAAACTGATTCTAAAATGGAATGTGCTTGCAGCTATATAAACAATATGAAATTAGCACAGTAAAAAAAAATAGAATAAAACTGTCACTATATTTTATTTAACATATATTTATTGTTTTTAATGAGGAATACAATCGTTTTAAAAAATTTCGGCTCTCCAGTACCTTCCAAGACAAGTTACCCACCCCTGTTATAAGCCTTTTTTTACTATAAATTAGGATCTCTCATCGTCCAAACCATCACATTCAGCGAACATTGATCCGACTCGGGTGTTGGTAGGTTGTGTGACGTATCTGACACCAAGCGTGAACCAACTAGTTCTGCAAAACTCGCATATTACGAGGTGGTAGAAAGGTAGTGTGAATTCGGCAGCCAAGACATGACTTAAAATTTACCAGAATATACTTTGAACCATTCCCTGACGATAAGGCCCTTTTAAGGTATCCGACTACGTTCGTAACCGTGATTTAGCAGAAGCGTATAAATGGATAATATTAAGGATACTTAGTGTCATAAAAACTGTTATATAAAATTGTTAGAATATTATTACAATAAAAAATTATTTAAGTACAATACTTTGACAAAAAAGGAACATAAATGGACCCCCAATTTCAAAATATTCTCCTTTGTGAAAAATGCTTCTATTATAATAATATTTTGCCTATATATAGCTCAGACCTGTGTACAGAGGTTGAACTAGAATTTTTGAAATATATAACTTAAAAGTGGGTTTATCCACATTTTACGACAACAGAGGGGATCAATTTTAAGAAAAAAAAACACCGATAATTATTTCAGTGGGTGATGACTCTGAAAATAATGTGAATTTTTCAAAACTCCTAGTTCACACTCTCTGGAGAAGTCTTTACTTTGTATAAGCGAAATATTATTATTTTAGAAGCATTTTTTATAAAAGGAGAACATTTTGAGAAAAAAGATTATTCTAAGTTAATTTTTTGCCAAAATATTGTATTTAAATAACTTTTTTGTTGTCAAAATGTCCTTAAAATAATTTTATACATATATTCAAATCTAAGTGACGCTAAATATCATAAATATTATCCATTTATACGATCTTGCAAAAGAAAGGTTCCGAACGTAGTCGGATACCTTAACATGGTGCATTATCCTTTTGGTAAATGTCATCAATGTTGTTATAAGAGGGTGCACTTGATCTGTAGGGATATTCACGTAGTGCACTGACTTTAAGGTATTCGACTACGTTCGGAACCGTGATTTTAAAAAAGCGCATAAATGGATAATTTTCATGATATTTAGTGTCACTCAGATTAGAATACATGCATACAATTGTTTTAAGGACATTTTGACAAAACATTATTTAAATGTAATATTTTGGCAAAAAATTAATTTAGAAAAATCTTTTTCCAGATGTTCTCCTTTTGTGAAAAATGGTGCTATTATAATAATATTTTGCCTGTATATAGCTCAGACCTCTCTCCAGAGGATCAACTAGAATTTTTGAAATATATAACTTAGAAGTGGGTTTATTCATATTTTACGACAACAGAGGGGAGCAATTTTAAGACAAAAACGCCAATAATTATTTCAATTCGTGGTAACTCTGAAAATAATGTGAATTTTTCAAAACTTCTAGTTGAGCCTCTGTAGAGAGGTCTGAGCTCTTTACAGTAGTGCTTCTCAAACTTTCAATACTGGCACCCCCTTTTTCAATCACAATTTTTATCGCGCCCCCTCTTATACATTAATAATGTACTGAATGCAATAATAATGCACTTTGACGCTAAAGCTACAATAGGCTATCTTAATTATAAACCATACAAATTAGTAACATAAGTATTAATATTTTGTATACTACTTTTAAGCAAAAAATAAATAAATAAATAAAATAATAGGATAATTATTATGTTATTTTTCCTTTCTCTAATTTTTAAATTGAACATGTTGCAAAATGCGGTGGCTGCTTAGAAGACAAAATATAGATATCTGCTAAATATAGAAAATTAACTCAGAGGGTCAATTTCTAATCATAAACATTCCTTATAAAAACTTTGCTTTGCAAAACAAGCCCATGGAAGTCGTTAATACTTATTAAACTTGTTCTTAATTTAGTATTAATTAATTAGTTATAAAATATTCTGTGCAGCACTGATACATTAAAAGTATACCGGCTGAAGTGTCCACTCTTTGTCCGAGTTCATTTATAAGAAAATAAAAGGAGTTGTAAGGAGTGCAAAATCAAATGCTCGACAATGTTTACAAAAAAGTAAAATCATTTTTTTAAAATGGTTGCTCAAATTATAATTAGTTTTAAGCGAATGGTAATTTTAAGCCTCACAGAATTAGGATTTATATTTAATGTTAAATAATGAACAATAATATAAAATTCCAATGAAGAATAACTGTATTATTTTTAATATTTAAAGCGAAAAGACTTCAACATGTTTTAATCCGGGAGCAGGCGCGCACTCGATACGGTCGAGCGGGGTTATTGAGTCACCCCAATCCTTTTTTTTTAAATAATTATTTTATTGTACACGATACAAATCATGATTCCAGTGAATAATTTAGCTAAGAGAAAGTTTACTTATCTACTTTCAAGGACTTTTCAATTTTTCTTTGGTAACAATTAAACAGTTTTGTCAGAATTAACGATTTCGTAATATGTGCGTCCCGCGTGACTACTTCCAAGTAAAAAGTGCATTCATTATGATTATATGAAATTGTGTGAAACGTTTTTCGCGTTATGCTTTATATGTATAGAATACTCATAAAATAAGTCTTGGCCGCGTAATTCTTCAAAGTGTGTGTGTGTGTGCTCTCCGTGGTTTACCAAATATCATAAAACTCTTTTGCATGGAAAAAAGCGTAACAGAGAAATACATTACTTACAACTTCCCTAAATGAGAAACAAACACTTAAAAGAGGGGTCATAACTAACTGTACCAATAACTTAGAAGGTTAAACAGATTACAACTATAATGTGCAGTATTTCAAAAATAATGACAGTGATGAATTTTTTATGTTCCGAATTTTTTTCGATTCTGCGTCTGGGATCTGTTTTTTCTCTGAAAGAGTTGTATGTTAAACAGAAAGCGTAGTAAAAAAAAATCTCTCATCATGGGATTACAGCAAATCAAATAAAAGGTTTTTTATTTGGTTATAGGATCAAAGATAGATAATTAGGTATTGAAGTTTTTAAATTAGTTATATTTAAATCTTTTATTTTCGATATGCTTGCGCCCCCTCATAGGGTTATCGCGCCCCCCAGGGGGCGCGCCCCACAGTTTGAGAAACACTGCTTTACAGGCAATATATTTTTATAATAGAACTATTTTTCCCAACAGGAAAACATTTGGAAAAATGTTTCTTTTAAGTTAATGTTTTGCCAAAATATATTTAAATAAATTTTTCTTTGTCAAAATGTTCTTAAAACAATTTTGTGCATGTATTCTAATCATATTGCCACTAAATATAATGAAAATTATCCATTTATGAGCTATTTTAAAATCACGGTTCCAAACGTAGTCGGATACCTTAATGCAATGGTCAATCGATTGCCTCGGAATGTTTATAATGACTACTGTGTCAATGTTCAAATCAAACAGAGGAAAATTCACAGAACTAGTTATCTGATTGGGGTTTGATTACTAAAAGAACCATCAAAGCATGGTTGCAATATTTAGTAGCAATTCCATTGTACAGAATGTATGATGTTACAATCGATGATAGTTTCTTCAATTTGAACCAGAGTGCGATAAGTTCCTCCAGCAGTTTAATATAATTAGATGTTATCCTCCATTTACGGCCAACAACGCCAAAGAAGTTTCACTTCCATTGTGTGGTGTTCTAAGCTCCATTTGTATAGAAATTCTTTTCCAAAGTGGAAATTTATGCAACACACGGTGTAAACAGCGGAAAGAACGTTTACGAATTATTTAAAGAAATCGCATTGATTTTGAGATTTTGTTAATTTAGGAATTGTTTAGATGAACATTTTATGTTCCCATCAGTTTGCAAAAAGAAATAAGTCACTCCTTCATTGACAAAGCAATTCCAAGGGTAAAGAGAAATTTCTTTATTTTGGTAAAATTAAATGTCACCGTCATTATTCTTGCAGTTTTTAAAAGAACCTACATTTCAAAAGAAGTAGAAGAGAAAAAAGTTTTCGAGTGTTTCCGAGAAACAAGTTAGCTACAACTGCTAAAAGCATTTTATTTCTATTCTTAAACTATTCTTTCAACCATTCAAAATCCCTTCCAGAAGAATGTTCATCCATTACACAATAAAAAAAAACAGAAGTTACAGTACGATTTGTCTTCTTTACCAACATCTTGCAACATGAAACCTTTCGCTTATTATTTTTGTTTTATTGTACAAAACCAGAATAGCATCTTCTTGGAATTAGTTGAATGATTGAAAAGAATATATACACACATCTGCTTATAGTTTAAAAATGACTCTCTAATGCATAATTCAAAACGAGAGTATTTAAAAATCAATATTGAAAAAAGAAAGGAATATAATTTTCAAATCTGTGTGACTTTTGTTTTTCGCAAAAAACATTTTTCGAAAACGATTTTAATTTTCTTAAAAATTTTTTGAGAAGAGTTTTTCTTAGAACAATCATATCTTAACAATACAAAAGATGCATTACATTAAGTCGAAGAAATTAGTTACTTTTTAGACGAATATGACATAAATATTTCACAATTTTTTTGTGGAAATAATTTAAAAACCGGGAATGATGTCAATGAGAAATTAGTTTCCTTTTGCAAATCTATTGTTAGTGAAAAAATTTAATTTTAATTTTGTTTTTATAAAGACAAAATGGAATAACGTTTCATGTGATAATAAAGAAAGCAACTATTTATTGCACATTAAAAAGCAATAAAAAAGTCATATACTCTTCATTAAATTTTCTGATTTTCGTAGATATTTTTAATTCTTCAATTTTTTTTTCATATCTATGAAAAAATAAGTTAACGATAGCAATAAGGATTTTAATTAAAATTTAAAAATGAAAATTTTACTGAAGAAAAAATTTTAAATTATTGCTTCCTTGAATTAAATTAAAATGTGGTAATTATTTTAATTAAAAACTCACAATGTTTTGAATGCTTCGAAATAACTTTGGCCCAACTATCTGTGATTAAAGTGTCTATTTGTTAATATTGAAAAAGAAAATTATTTTAAAAGCAAAAATAAAACAAATTATACAAAAGCACGCTTTTTTTAACGCAGATGTTTTACTGTTTAACAGAGTCTATTAATCATACAATGAAAAAACTTTAAAGTTAATGATAGTAAAAAAAATAGTGGACCAAATTTCTCTTTCAATATATATATATATATATATATATATATATATATATATATATATATAGATATAGATATAGATTCATTAATTTCTCTTTCATTTTAAGAATTCTGTTTTATTTTTCCGTAAATAAAAATTATATTTTAGGCTTTAACTATGTATTATGTGAGCATTTAAAATATAAATACTTATATATATTCAGTAATGAGTTTCTAAAGTGAATATGTTCTGGGGCTTTCATTAAATTGGCGAACGTTAAAACATTCAATATGATTTAATGAAGATGTGTATGTTTATAGAATTTATATAATTGCAAATATATATATTCGAATATAAAAATTCAAATTATAAATAACTTATAATTCTACTGGTTGTTATGTTTATAAAAAAATGGTAGCATTTTATATGAATCTCTGCTATGCACTTCGAAAAGCTAGAGCTATTTCTAGTTAATTCATATTAGAAAAACATGCTGTTATATACGAGGGCTGTCATTTAAGTAAGATCCGTCTCAATTTTAAAAAAAATTACAATATTTTCTTTCAAAAAACCTTTATTTTAAGATTGTACATACTTTTGCCTTTTTTCTACATATAGTTGCCGAGTTTATTGATGCACTTCCCATACCTTAGAATTAAGTTTTGAATTGAAACCCTCTTCAAAGAAGTCTGCCGCCGGGTTGGACAACCAAGATTTCACTGCCGGATTCACTGTGTTTGAGGTACCGGAAAAGGAGGAAATCGCTGAGAGAAAGGTCGGGGTTTTATGATGCATGAACCAAAACCTCTCAGCCAAAAGATTCGATTAAATCCCGAGTCGTTCGAGAAGTGTGAGACCTTGCATTATCGTGGAGGAGTAAAGCACCTTTAGACAGCATGCAACTTTGTTTGTTCTGCAATGCTGTTCGGAGCTGCCTTAGAGTTGCGCTGTAGGCACTTGAGTTGATCGTTGCTCCTTGTGGCATAAAGTCCACCAGAAAAACACCACGTCGGTCCCAGAACATTGTTGCCATAATCTTGCACTTTGACAGCGTTTGTTTGGCTTTGACCTTGACGGAAGAGGATGTGTGTTGCCATTCCATCGACTGTTGCTTTATTTCCGGGATGATATTGGATACCCATGTTTCTTCTCCAATAATGATTCGACTCAACTTGTCATCCCCTTATTCCTCGTAACGAACAAAAAGTCCAATGAAATGGCAAACCTCTTCTCTTTGTGTTTCACTGTGAGTAGTCTGGGTACCCACACCGAAAACACAATTTCTTGAAGTTGAGGTCTTCATTCACAATTTTGTACACCACCGACCGAGAAACGTCTGGAAATTCCAGTGAAAGAGTAGTTATTGTGAATCTCTGCTTCTCACAAATTCTTGTTTAAACTGCTTGCATCAAATCACCAAAGATTACAGAGGGTTGGCCTGAGCATTCTTCATCATGGACGATGTTCGCCCCTTGTTGCGGTGCACACACGAACTAGGGAACTATACGCGCTAATGGACCTTACTTTAAAAATAGCCCTCGTATTTTCATAGTAATTTTACATTACGTATTTTCATTCATCTTTATTGAAGCAATTTTGTACAAGTCTGTGGCAAATCTGATACGATACACAAACTGAATATTAAGAAAAAATTCCAGAGAGAGAGCTTATCTACTTTAAAGTTCTTCTTTTGTTCCGTTTGTATTTTAGTGTCTCCTTCATTTGAATTTTGTTTTAAGAAATTTTTAAGATTGAGGGGAGGGGTTATATTTTTCTAATGTTCAAACCATCTTACATTGACTTCATGTTCTAAGATGTCGTGCTGTATGAAGGATTTCTCCAATTTTTAAACTATAAACTAAAACTTAATACAAGAATTGCATGATATATACGGAAGGGCTGCGGTAGCCCAGTGGTTAAGGTATCCAACCATGTCAGGCATGTCATGAGTTCGATCCCAGTACCACTAAAGACCCGCCGTGTAGGGCAGCGATGCACGTTAAATCTGTCGAGAGCTGAAACGTCCTCCCTTTGGTGTGGTGTGGCAGTTAGGAGAGGGGGGTGCCAGCTCAGGTGTCGTCCACGTCACTTGACCATGGTTCAAAATTACGTGGTCCGTCGCCAAAAGTCCTCGTGTAGCTGAACAGTGCGACGTTAATATTAACTCACTCACTCACTCACGCATGATATATACGGTGTTAACAATATTTGTTTTTTGCAAATTATACCTTCACTTGTTCCTCTGTTATTCTTCAAATGCAAATTAGTTTTAAAGAATGTAAAATTATACAAAAATAAGCAAAGTTAATGCATTATGTTGTATAAACTCTATCTCTCTCTTCAACTTTATATCGTATCTGTTTTTCGATCAATGGAACCCTTCAATAAAAAACAATCCACCTTATACTTTTCAGCACGTTGAAAGGCTTTTCATTTAATCAGAGATGTTCCGACATTCCAATAAGTCAAATTCAATAACAGAAAGAGGGATGGATATAAATGATTTTCTCATTATCGATGATTTTTCACCACAAACTGCAAATGCTTTTTCAATTTCTGCTCATTGTTTTTATAATTTTAACCAATGTCGACGTTGAAATTTTAAGACGTTCTGCTAAATCATTTTGTGGTATAAAGTTGTTGTCAAATTCGCGCAAAATGATAAGCTTCTTTCTCAAAGAAAAATGTTTTCGTTTTCGGCAATCTGCTACGTTTCACAAGTTCTCCGGAACAAAATTTTCTCTCTCTGCTAAACCGTATGTACAATAAGCCTGAAAAAAGAAGGGTAATATTAAAAACTTTAAAAATAACATCTGCATTTAGGAGCAGGATGAGAAAGGAAATGCCTGTCCAATTCCATAACTCAATCGAATGGTTACACTCATGATTTATTTGCATCTGTGAAAACTAATAATTGTCTGCAGCCTTTCCCGTCAAAATATGCTGCTTGCAAGAAAAATCTTTCTTTGTTTCGGAGATAAAGGATACATTATTTGAAAAGAAATCTAATCCAAAATAATGAAAAGAGTTTTTCAACTGTTAAAATACACTGCTCAAAATAATTAAAGGATATTAAGGTTATAGGTGGATCTTGGGGCTGGGAAACTTTTTAGCTGATTGATACATGGTCGACAGACGTAGTAGGTTATATGAGAATAAAGTACACATGGTTGGCAGAAAAAAATGCATTTTATTGCGCATTTGTGTACAAAAGAAAAAAACACAATTTGTGCATATGAGAAAAAAAAGAATAAGAAAAGGTGCTTTCTTCAAAGGAAATCATTTTCAGTAGGGGGTATGGTTTCCACGGACGGTCAGCAACGTTGAGCACCTTTGAGGCATGGAATCAATGAGGCTATTAATCACGAGTTTGGGTATTCTGTCCCACTCTTTCAGAAGAGCTCTTTCCAGCTCTTGGAGAGTTTTGGGGGGTAGTTTGCGGCCAGCAACTCGTCTTCCAGAGCGTCCAAACGTGCTTTATTGATTCATGTCTAGAGAACACGCTGGCCATTCCATTCGTACGATTCCTTCCTCGAAAAAGAAATCCTCCACCAGGTTAGGATGATGTGGTCTGCAGTTATTGTCCATTAAAATGAAGTCATCTCCGATTGCTGCAGCGTAAGGGACTACAATAGGTCTGAGGATCTCATCCCTATATCGGCGAGCAGTCAGAGGTCCATCTCGAATGATGTAGAGGTCTGTGTGCCTGTCAATGGAGATGCCACCATACACCAACACTCCCCCAACCGCCAAATCTGACACTTTCGTGCACGAACGCAGGATAATTCTTACTGCTACCGTCCCTCCGGATAAAAATACGCCTATTATCCTAATGAACAGAAAAACGGGACTCGTCAAAAAAAAGAACATTGCTCCATTCAATTCTCCTCTAGTTCACATGCTCTGTTGCCCTCTCCCTGCGGCCGCGACGATGCCTCGATGTTAGTCTAACCCATACCATCGGTCGGCGAGCATACAGACCTAAACCATGGAGCCAATTTCGGACAATCCGAGTTGAAACCTTTGTGCCAGTAGCCGAGCGAAGGTGTTGTTGGAGAAGAATAGCGTTCATATTTCGGTGTCTCCAAGCCGTTAACATTAAATAACTATCTTTTTGGGGCGTTGTTGCCCGTCTACGACCTTGTCCTGGTCTTCAGCCTGCACTTCCAGTCTCCAAAAAACGGCTCCAGATCCTGGAAATCTCGCTTTGTGACAGTCCAATGGCTTGCGTTACTTCGGCTTGAGTTTGGCCCTCTTCTAACTTACCAACAACTCTCCAAGCTTCTGAATCGGTTAAATGACTTCGCTGAGACATCGTACTCATCGAAACAAAGCAGTCACTGAATGCCGATCATCTTTGTCTTCATTTCAGTTGAAAGTCAAATTTCCTTCGCTGTTCCTGAAGCGACATTTTTGACGTCGAACTCAAAATTAGCATACTCCACAGTTTGAAAATCAGAAAAATTTGCATTCGTGCTTCTCTTCTTCCATTTTCGGCAAAAAAAAAATTCGCTTATATCTTTATTTTATATAAAACTTACAATATTCTTTAATTGTTTTGAGCAGTGCATTTCATTACTTTACGGCTTATTATTCGTTAATGAGGTGTTTTTAGACTTAAATTTAATTCAGGAAAAAGGGAAATTAGCAAAATAGGGGTACAATAATTCGCGGTTTAACTGTATATGCATACATACTGTTATGTGAACTAATTCTTCCCTCGGGGAAATTGAGGAATTTAACTATCGATACGAAAAAGGGGAAATTGAACGAAAGACTTAAATAGTAATTTTAAAAAAATTGCAAATTAGATTCCAGTCAAAAATGATTTAGAAAGTAAAGTAGGTAAGTCAAATAAATATTGCTGAATCCCCTGGTTTTTTCTTGAGTTCCTTTATCAGTCTCTTTTTAATATTATCTAAGTTAAAAATAATATATATATATATATATATATATATATATATATATATATATATATATATATATATATATATATATATATATATATATATATATATAATCTTTTACGCAGCTGTGGGAACAGAATTCATTCTCAGCGGATCTTTTAAGAACATATGAAACATATCAAAACTGTGAGTCTAATAATTTAGAAGATGTCGTGATGACTGACTGAATGAAAGAGTCCTTTTTCTCACAACAACATATGTAAATGTACACCACCACAAACAGACACACGCACGCGCGCACACGCACACACATACACACATATATACACTGCTGGCCACCGTAAAAATTCAACACCCTGAAGGAAACATGCAAATAACATGAAATTTACATTATGCATTAGCGGAGGTGAGATATGCAAATGATTAGAATTTCAGCGCAGACACACATCACGTGCGCCTGTGGTGACACCGCAAAGCGCTAATATAGACTTGGAGATTTCGACGATTTCTAGTTCGGCAAGTGTGTTTTTCTTAAGGTTTTTTCAAAAAGCGATCAGTTATGTCTTGTAAAAAACAGCGACCAGCTTTTGATCAAGTATCTGAGTTCGACAGAGGAAGGATAGTAGCCTACCGAGATTGCGGATTATCTTTCAGGAAATCGGTAGTCGTGTTGGACGAATACAGACAACTGTAATATAAATATGTGACCGTTGGATGCAGGATGGTATGATAGACCTTCGTGGTCGATCTCATCTCCACCTCAGTGTACCACTTCACGTGAGGACAGGCAAATTGGGCGCATGGCAGTGACGGATCTCTCAGTCCCATCACAAACCGTAGCACAGCACAATGAGTCTGCAACGCATCATCTAGTGTCTGCGCGTACCATTCGACTCCGTATACAGCAGAGGGGTCTGTCCACAAGACGTCCATTGCTCGGTCTACCCTTGACGCAGAACCACAGACGTCTCCGCCACCAATGGTGCGATGAAAAAGGATGTGGGTGGCAGAATGGAATAAAGTTATTTTTACTGACGAGTCACGCATGTGTCTACAACACCACGGTGGTCGGATTCGAGTCTGGAGACACCGTGAAGAGAGGACGCCGAACAGCTGCGTTATGCATTACCACACTAATCCTGCACCTGGTATTATGGTAAGGGGTGGTATTGGATATCACTTTCGCAGTCCTCTAGTACCCATTGCCGGTACTTTAATCAAAAAGAGCTGCATCTTCAAGGCGTTGGAGCCAGTTGTCCTTCTTTACGTTCAGCGCTTGCCTAGAGCCATATTTCAACAGGGTAATTGGCAATTAAACGTGGCACGCATTGTCCATAGGTTCTTCGTCAATCACCAAATTGAGTTGCTTCCCTGGCCGGCTCGCTCTCCGGATCTTTCGCCGATAGAAAACATGTGCTCCATGGTCGCACAACGATTGAGCCAAATTACACCCTTGAGCTGTCACACCAGATCATCTTCGGTAACACGTGGAAGCTGCTTGGTCTGCTGTACCCCAAGAACACATCCAACGTCTCTTTGAATCAATGTCGAGGCGTGTGGCCATTGTTATCTCCAACAATGGCGGCTACTCTGGCTACTGATTCTGGCAGGAACCACACTTCACAGAAGTCTATAAATTTAATCATTTTATACTTGGTCAACATGATATCTACAAAATAAATTTTGTTTTGTTATCTCTTGCTCTCCCTGAAAGTCAGGTCTCGCCTTTAATATTTTATGAATTGGGTAAATACGTATTTAGCATTAGTCAAGCCTTGGACCCTTAGAGTTCTGCCCCCCTTCCCGTTTTTCAGGAATTAATGGCTTTGGCTCCACTGTAATGTTTTCTATCTATTAACCAGCGGTGTAAAGGAGAAGCCTTTATGTGGCGGGGGTGTACGCTCACGGAAATATTGACACTTCAAGACGCTCTGTTAATTTGTTATGAACAGTCTCCCGATAATGCGCATTCAGTTGCTTTCTCTAAAGGCTCTTGCCACCCGCGTTTGATTGAAGACGAACCTTCCAATGACAGTAGCATTATGAATAATTTGATAGATTATGAATACGGACAAGAAGAGCCGGATTCATTGAGAGTGGATATAAATATGCAGGATCCAGCTTTCCAACAAATTAGAAACCCATTTTCTTCAAATTTATACCAATTAAGAAAGGAGTATATATTTCATACAGGGTTTCAATCAGGTATATTTGGTTATCGGGACATTTAAAAGTAATTGGCCACCCAACCTTCGTCACAAAAACTTATCTCTTACTTTATAGTGCTAAAAAATAAACCAATTGAAATTGTACCTTCAAGTGACGGAAGGAATTTTGAACATATTCATTACAGGGCTTTGGATTACGATGAATAGTAATGAATTATATATGTGCATTTTGTAAACTTATCTGTGTATACAATGAGAAACTATATGTTTTAAAATATTTCCATGTGTAATATTTAATTATTTATTTGGTTATGGAAATACTCTTACATGAATTTCGTAAATAATTGGCATATTTTATAAATGCGACTTTTTTTATGCGGTCCCTATCCACCGCATAAAAACTTTTTCTGTAGTATTTCCACGAATTAGTTTGTTTTATGTAAGAATTTATGAAATTTTTGAATATTTTTGTGCGTTCATTTTTATGCGCACAACCGCACAAAAACAGGTTCAACTGTATACGCATAGATAGTTGAATATTATTCAAAGAATATTCACATTCTTAACTAAATGTAACATTGTCTAATGTCTATATACAAAATAACAAGCATGAAAGTCAGTGAATTTTATAATTTGGAATGTACATAAGTTTCTTTAAAATTTAAATTAACAGTTACAATTAAAATTTTTGGTGAAAGAAACATGAAGATTTGAAAAAAAGGTTTCAGGATCAAATATAAATTGTTGATAATAGTAATTCATTCTTTTTACAAATATATTTTTTGTCTCTTGAAATCAGGAAATCAATTATTCATAAGATCATGCAATTAAATTGAATTCAATGTTTAATTCTTCAGTCGATATTTTTTCAAATACTGCCATTGACGTTTTCACGAAGCACTTATTAAAATTTATTTTTAAAACAAGATATTTCACTGTTATATGATTAAAACTGCATGCGTGCAGCAAACACGTATCTTTTTTAGTAATAAGATGACTTTAAAAAAGCTCTATGTGATTCTTGTAAAAAAGAAAGAAATTGAAAAATCTAAGCATATGTCTAATGGACTCTAGTTTCTTTATTTAACTTATTAAGAAAAATTAATTCATGGGTAATAAGAACAAAGAAAACAAAATTTAACTTTCTAAGCAAATGATTAAATCTTACTTCACTGATTTCATAACAAGTAAATATGGAATGAAAATTTCTTTTCGAAGAATTTTTATATTCTTTATAAAGTAACTAGTTATTGAAAGTAAAAAAAAAAATTCACAAATTAAATACGTTGAGACTTTGTCGAAAACTGTTACAATGAATTATTCATTCCACTTTTATCAGGACTGCATGTTAAACGAAATGTTGGTATGTTTTATTTAAAACGTGCAATTATTTTATGAAAAATTCAATAATATAGATAAGGTTTTTAAATAATAAGTAGGAAAATTTCTATTTATGCAAAAAACAGAACGGCTGTACTATGCCTAAATGTGTTTTTAAGTAGGAGTTAAAAACATGATAAAAGAAAATTCTATGAAATTATTTGTACATATTTTTTGCAATTTCATGCCACTTCAATGGATTTTATTTCTCCACTTGTGAATATTTCTTTCGAATCCATTACGTTTTCCCCTAACTTCTTTCAATTGATCAAATTCTTCAAAAATTAGTTTTCCACGAGAATATGAAGGACTTTTAACTAATAAAGATGGTAACTTTATAAATAAAAAATCATTACATCGACTTTATGCAACACATCATTTATTATGCATGCACTAATACAACCAATTATAAATTAGACAGCTACAATTACTAAATTTGAGATAAAGTTTGAACAGTGAATTATTATTATTTTTCACAAATTTCTTCTTACAAATCTCAGTTATGAAACCAGTTATCATTTAAACCAGTGTTTCTTTTATTAAGAGCCATGACCTAAAATTGAGTCCCCTGACTTACATCTAGGGTCACCAAAAATTTCTGATTTTTGGTATATCCTCATGCGCAAAATAACTTGTTCACCTTTAAGCATAGTAATAATTTGTTTATTTACACTGGTGTGCAAAAATTAAGGCCAAAGTCGAAAAATTAGCATATCAGCTGAACGAAGAGGCAGAGCGGACAGAAAGACCAATCAGGAGATTAAGAAAGGTGATGTACGGTAGCACATGCGCAGATATGCAGGTAGACGTAATAGGGGAGTGTCTGAGTAGTATAAAGCATGTTGTCGGTGTTAGATCAGTATTTCTGGCAAAGAGATTGCACGCCGTATAGCAGTTAAAATCACACCGAGTTGCTGCCTCAGCAAGAAATGGCGAATAATCAATCTGTTAGACGACATCTGGATGCTTTTACCCGATGTCGAATCATTGGGAAGTTGGAGGAAGGCCGCAGTGTGACAAGTGTGGCTGCAGAGTTCGGAATTGCTCACAGCATCTTTTCACGACTTTTGAGACAATTTCAAACTACAAGAACAGTTATCCGGGGGTTCAGTAGTGGTTGTCCACGAGGAACCACACCAGCAGATGACCGGTACATTGTCTTACAGGCCAGAAGAAACAGGCGGCGGACAGCGGGAGAAATCGCTAGACACACGACACAGGTTACTGGACAACCGATATCGCGTTTTACCGCCAGAAGACTGCACGGTGGTGGTCTGTTTGCACGACGTTCTGTACGGTGTGTACCTTTAACGTCTGCCCATCGGAGAAGGCGTTCTCTGTGGTGCCGGGAACACCGGAATTGGAGAGACAATGAATGGGGACGAGTACTCTTTACAGATGAGAGCAGATTCAGTTTGAGTAGCGATTCTCATCGCATACTCATCTGGAGAGAGCGGGGAAACCGCAATCATCCCTCGAACATCATTGAAAGGGACAGGTATGGAGATCACGGTGTTCTCGTTTGGGGAGGCTTCATGCTTGGTAGTCGTACAGACTTTCACATCTTCGACGCAGGTTCAGTCCACGGGACCCGTTATTGTAACGAGATTCTTCTTCCATATGTGCGTCTTTTTAGAGGCGCTATGGGTCTGCAGTTCCTTTTCATGGACGACAATGTACCATGTCATCGCACAGTAGCTGCCGAACAGCTCTTAGAGAGTGAGGATATTGAACGTATGGATTGACCGGCACGATCTCCGGATCTCAATCCCATCGAGCATGTATGGGATTTTCTAGGCAGACGCTTGGCAGCTCGTACCATACCACCAGTAACGATTCGGGAGCTTCGATTGGCGCTGCAAGACGAATTTGTCAGCAATGCCTCAACAACTCATTCACACCCTCATTCTCAGCATGGGAAGACGCTGTGAAACCTGCCTAGCAGTCAGGGGAGATCATATCCTCTACTAAAGACCAGATGTTTCTTGCTGGACACCCATCACAGGGATGTTTCGGCCTTCAGTCGCATTGCGCTCCATGCTACTTTTCAATAAAGCTTCTTTTTATCCCTCTGATTTCTCTTTTAGTAAGTGTTGCTTACATTTTGCACATGTCCTTACGTATTGGGGATCTTACGGTATTAAATGTGTTGATTTGGAAAGCTTTTGTACAAAGTTATATTGAAAAAACCGTCTCATCCTTAATTTTTGCACACCAGTGTAGATTCTTTTTGAAAATTCTACTGAATATCACTATTTTGCCGCTAAAATCACATGAACATGTTATCAAGAGATTCTGGGTTACAAACTGATTTGAATTCGAAGTCCTCGGAAGACTTTTGGCCAGAATTTGCAAAATAATTTACAACAATTTTTTAAACTTCAATTCTATATCTTTTACGTTTTAGCTATTGTCTTATTTATGTGAGACGATGTTTTCGTCTTCAACAACTATAAAATCAAATCTGAAGAATACTGAGGAAGTATTTTTTCCAGCAGTGTCTCGACTATTATTCCAATATTATTTAACATAATTAAAAAAATAATCAAGCATATCTTTCCCCTTGGTACTTAAATCTGGACACCCATCTACCGTTGTTAATAAAAGCATATGATCTCTGAAGTGAAATCAAAATGACTACACTTAATGAATAGATTATTGTTTATGTGTAATTTACCTTGTAATTACACTTCATAATATTTTTTTTTAAGTTTTGTTACTTTATTCAAATTTTCATATCATTATATTAAAAATAAATACTTATTCCTGATGTTTATTATTGCAAAATATTACTATATTAGAAATAAAATACATATGGACTGTTTTCTTTAAAAGTGAAGTAAAACCATTTTATATTGTAGTACGTATTTACCACTTTCGAAGTAATTATATTTGTAACTTCATTAACCCTTTACCTACCGCCATATAATTTATTGAAAATTTTTTCCGAGCAATATTTTTTTTTTGAATCACTACATTGAAAGTTAAAGGATACACATACAAAAAAATACTCAACTTTGGGAAATTTAATTCGTCAGAGCTAACTATTTAAATTGGTACTTTAAAGTACCGTCTGTCCACAAAGGTCTCAAATTCCCTCATAATACGAAAAGAATGAATGACTTTTTAACGCAATTTTAACTCGTAAAAATGCTAAATAACCAGAAAACACTAATATTTTACAGCACAAAATACTTACTTTTAAAGCCGGGATGGGCATTAAGTCGATCGCGATCGACCGGGGACCGCCAAGACATTTTGGGGTGACCGCCTTCACATAAGATCTTAGATGTGCATACTAAAAGAAACACAGGTTGTTATATCAAAATAATGAAAACACCCATGAATAATATGCTTCGTAAGCATTAAAGTTTAATAGCTACCAGATTTTTTTTGTAGATAGAATTGTATATATTTTGGTAGTCTTCGGTAGCTTTGTTGAAGCTCTGTAACTTTTAGATTTTTTTCAAAATCGTAAAATGGTAGATCTCTCAAATTTTCAGAGGTCAAATTGTGGGAGCCCGTCTAGCTGCAGCCATTGTGACCCAAACATCCCAGTTTTTACAATTTATTACAGATACTTTGTCGAAAGTCATGACTGCTTACACAAAGTGCAGCAAGACAAGTTCGAGAACTAACTTTAAATAAAAATTGTTTTTTTTATGTATTTTGAATTATTTGTTTCATAATAAATGCATCATTTGATATTATTAAATTGTATTTTACGTTTTTTAACAGTAAGTTTTTTGATTGTAGCTATGCAGATAAGTACATATCCTGTATTTATTATTATTATAATATAAATATTGTTAAACTTTTTTTTCTTATTACGCTTACGCCACAGAGTGGAACGCAACACCCTGAAAAAATTAGAAGTAGACCGTGTCATGTAAAAGTTTGCCCACCCCTGTTTTAAAGGTTATTAAATTTTTAAAATTTATTCACTTTTTTCACACGAGGGCTGCCCTCCCTAATGATTGATTGATTGAATATTAACGTCGCACTGTTCAGCTACACGAGGGCTTTTGGCGACGGACCACGTAATTTTGAACCATGGTCAAGTGACGTGGACGACACCTGAGCTGGCACCCCCCTCTCCTAACTACCACACCACAGCAATGGAAGGACGTTTCAGCTCTCGACAGATTTAACGTGCATCGCTGCCCTACACGGTGGGTCTTTAGTGGTACTGGGCTCGCACCCCTAACAAAGCAAGCCACGGTCCGATACCTATAGCACTCAGCTACCGCGGCCCTGCCCTCCCTAAAGGAGGATGGTTGGTCACCTTAACATTATTGAAAAGCAAAAATATGTTTGTAGATTTTACTTTGACCAACACATAAAACAGTTTAAAGCAGAAACTTGTGGTGTTTACATTCCTTAAAAACATTGATTAAATAGAGAAAGAATATTCCAAGCCTCGTAAAAAATACCATACATAAGAGTAGGATTACTTGTAAGTTGTCAATATATTGATATATCTTTGTATGGGTTACTTTGTAGGGTCAGTAAACGAAACACAGAGAGTATCAGTTAATTTTATTAATGTCCAAAATCCCAGAATTTTGACCTGGTCTGATTGGACGTGGATTTGTTAAATACGGAATTTGTTTGCACTAGTATGAAAGATTAATACATATGTTTCGAATTTTAAAGTTGTAAACACACACAAATTTATAATGTTTTAAATTAAATCAGATTTAGATATTACTAAAAGTTTAAGGCATTCTTGAATAAATATTTCGTTTCGATAAGAATAGAATCGTGCTCATTCAAAGCTTCTAGCGCTTTGAAATATTTATTTGCAGTGTAAAAAACACTACTCTATCTTGTTAAAATTTTACTTTAAAGATTTGATATAAAACCAGTGACATATTGTTAACACATTTCTCTACAATATAGTATCAAACATTATAATCTAATTTGTTATGATGCCAAAGGCGTTATATTGAAATCTTATTCACAGAAAGTAATAAATTTGTACTTCTATCGAAATATCAAAATATATAGGTTTTGAAAATATATTTTATTCCCATATTGAGAGGCAAAGATTTTAGAAGGTTCTGACTACAAATATATGATAATATAATTGGTTCCCTTTAAGAAGGCAAGAAAACATTATTTTTGTTGTTAAAATTGTTTCAGTAGAAGGATTTGCGAAAGTACTCGTTTATAAAAGAAATGAATTTTTTGAAACGAATTTGTTTGCTATGCGTGTGTGCTCAGATTGATTCTAGAACATGGAATAAACTTTGATCTTTGGGTTTTTGTAAAGGCGTAAGTGGGCGGAACTGACACATACACGAAAAAGTTAGACTACGGAAAACAGATTATTTTACTTGCAGCATGTCACCGCATGATTCTACTTTAAAGTGATTTTTACAGGGAGTAACCCATCAATAGTAAATATAAGCTTGACAGATGCATCGGTGTGGTTGCATAAAAATGTTAGTGGTAGAGTCCGCAAGGTGGCATTTTCCACATGAAACGCGGCCTAAGTGTTTAGCTGTGATGGATGACTTAATTTTATAAATGCTGAAAAAGCAAATATATGTCACTGTAAGGCAGTGTTTCTCGAACTTTCAATATTTGCAATCATTTTTCATCACCTCCCACCACCCTCATACAATAACAACAAATTGTAAATTCAATAATAATGTATTTTGACGCTGAAGATACAATATGGCTTTAATTATAAAGTGTACACATTATCACGATAAATATTAATTTTTTAAATTTTATATAAGAGAAGTCTATGGGGTGACTAGTAATTATTAATTTCTTTTTAATTTGTATTATTAAATTAATAATCAAATTCTTTCTGCAGTATCGATACATTTATAACTGTACTGTATCAGCGTAAATATGTATTTTATTTTTCTTTGGTTATGTCAGAATGTATTTTGTTTTGCTTCCTTTCAGTAAATTGATAATTTTTAAAACGATATATTGTTTCAGACCATTTGATGTGTTCATGGTTTCTGCGTAGGGTTATCACGCCCCCACCTAAAGGGACACCCCCACAGTTTGAGGAACGCTGATGTATGGTTCATATCCGCAATTACGTAGATATGTTAATTTAATCACCAACTTTATCGAATGTAAAGTACTTCGTATGAGCTTTAGGGGCAAGCTTGGGTATCGGGGCTACATAGTCTCTGATATTTATATTCCCGAATTCGTAGCCAACATGTAATGAGTTCAATCCCTGGTGCCGCTGAGTATTTGCCTTGTAGAGGAGATAATGCACGTTTAATCTGATTAAAATCCTCATTTTGACGGGGTGTTGTATTTCGGAGGGAAGGGTTTCAGCTCAGTTGTCTCGTACCGTGATCGAGGTTCAAAATTACGAGGTCCATCACTAATATCTTTCGTGTTGCTTCGTAGTGTTAAGTTAATAAATGTTCACTTACCATTAAAAAATACTTTCTCTTAATCTAAATTAAAATCATGTTTTAAATGGATTGCTTCTGCCATCTCTAGCTCAATCCTTAGATGAAATTGGATCACTTTTCCTACATCAGGTTTAAGCTTATCTAAAAAAAAGAGGGAAGAGAGTATAAAAATTTAATGGCCTTTCAGTCTTAGAGATTTAGTTATATGAAAAGAAAAATGTTGGAAAATTTAAGAGGAGAAAGTATTAACCACGCGCGCGAGAGAGAGGAAGCACTGGCGACATTTAAATAAATATAAAATTTGAGTGTTAATGAGACGAATTTTTCTCTGTTCTGTTTTTATTTTATCTTTTTTTTCTTCTGTCTTACATTTTGTACTAGCTGAGATATCCTTTTTTTGTAGCCTTTTTTTTCTTTTCATTTCAGAAATAGAAACATCATATTTTTGGCCTTAAGAATAGTTGGAAACCTCTCTCTCTCTATACTTACAATGTTAAATTGGCTGCTTTCGATGTACCTTTTCTCAAAATATGTCATATGTACAGTGACTCCCAAAATTGAGAGTACACATAATTCCGAATTCACCATCGGATCACCAGGTTCAGAAATTAATACGCTATGTTAACGCACTTTCGTGCATTCCAAATGCATACATTACTCTTCCAAATAACATTAAATGTAAGATATGGAAATTGATTGAAACAAAAATATGAAGGTTCGAAAGAAAAACTACACTATTTTAATGTCACAAAATTGAGGGTACACTTCTTTAATCACTATGCAAAACTACCAGTAATTTTTCAAATAGAAATTTGATAATAGATCTATGATAAAGAAAGGCTTTCAAAGGCTATCTGATTACAAATTTGTGTTTGTAATTTGATGTCTTGATTAAAAGGGAGAATCGGAAGGAAATGACGATCGAAGAGAGAAAACTTGTTATTTAAATGTCAAATGAAGGTAAATCCCTGGGGAATACTGCTAAAGTAGTTGAACGAAGTGTTAACTGCATCCAAAAAATCCTGCAAAGATTTAAAAGACTGGTATACTGTGGCAAATAACGAAGGAAGAGGGAGAAAGAAAATTATGAACTCTATAACCGAGCGAAGAGTTATACATCGAGTGAAGATTGATCCTAAAATTAGTGCTCCTAAAATTGCAGCCAGTACCTCTAATACCTTAGGTCGATCTGTTTCTGCAGAAACGGTACGAAGAGTCCTAAGAAAGGCTGGCTATAATGGTAGAGTAGCTCGAAAAAAGCCCTTAATTGGTAAGAGGAATAGAGTCAAGCGATTGAAATTCACTAAAGAACACATTTTAAAGCCTCGACAGTTTTGGAACGAAGTCATTTTCAGCGATGAGAGTAAGTTCACCATCTTCGGCAGTGACCGACGTCATATGGTGCGGCGTAAGCCAAATACCTCACACCACCGATAACACACAATTCCTACTGTAAAGCATGGAGGTGGGTCGGTGATGGTTTGGGGGTGTATGGCTGCTTCGAGGGTGGGAAAGCCAGTATCCATTGATGGAATCATGCACAAGATGGCTTATCTTAATATACTGTAAAATAATTTGAAAGAAAGTGCTGATAATTTGGGACTGGAGTAGAATTTCATATTCCAACAAGACAATGATCCCAAACACACTGCATTTGTTGTAAAAGAATGGCTGCTTTATCATTGTCGGAATCAACTTAATACACCTTTACAGTCTTCCGACTTAAATGTTATCGAGAATCTGTGGTCCCACCTTGAGAAAGCTGTGCAAAAACATCAAATTACAAGCAAGGAACAATTGAAATCGGTATTGCAAGAAGAATTGCTGAATATTGCTCCCGAGACCACTAGACATCTTGTGGAATCAATGCCTCGGCAATTGGAAGCTGTCATATCTGCAAAATGTTATGCTACTAAATATTAACTCTTTATTATTCATGATTTATGCAGGAAAATAGATGCATGTACTCTCAATTTTGCGGCTATTAATTTCTGTTAATTTTATTTATAAGTTATTATATGTATGTTTTTAAACTATCAAATATTTTGTTTTATCATTCAAAATAATGAATTATGATCTAATAAACGCATCTATGCTTAAAGGTTTTAATTATTTCCCTCATTTAATATAATTTTTTCATTCTAAACATTGATTCCCGTTTTAAAAGTAGGTGTACCCTCAATTTTGAGAGTAACTATATATGCTTGAAGTTTTTCATAGAATTAAAGTGCACCTTTTTCATTATATTGGAATGAACGTTTAGCTATTTTTGAATTTTTTTAATAATTTATAAAATATTTTATTAAACATAATGAGATCCGACTCATTTTTTACATTAAAAATTTGTAAAAAATGAATTTTTAAGTTTTTTACAAAAAAACTCATTTCAGTATTTATTAGCCAACATTATAAATATATCATAAAAAAATGTACGTACCTGTGAACAGTAGTTTTTCAGAAAAGGTACATCAAACATCAAAATTTACATTTTGATATAAATTGATTTTAATGTTTACAGTGAGCACAATCGAAGTACTTTTTTAACATTTTTCGGCATTCAAATGGGCGTATCCCAGTTTCATCGATGATTTGAAAATAGGTTTTAAGGGCTTCTAATCACCCTAGAGGTTAAAGTAAGGTATTTTTAGAAAGGTTAAAATCTAAACAATGCGAAAATGTAAAAATCTCAAATTGTCAAAAAAATAAGATTTTAGCTTTACTTTTTTACTCCCTTTAATAAGTTCGTAAATACTTGCTTGTGGTTTGGAACGATATCTATGAATTTGTTTTTTAGTTACTTAAACCTGCTTTGTGCACTTTTCATGATAATAATATATTTAATAAAACCTTATACTTTAGGATTGGTCGTTTCCCCGGAAACTAGTTTACAGATTGGTGAGAACTCAGTCTCTTAGGGCAACGGTCCTTAAACTGTGAACCGCGGTACCTTTTGGGTCTCGCAGTGCCTCTGTAGGGGGTCCGCGGGGTCTCCCATATAACGTTGACTTTCCTTCTTCTACAGATTCTTAAAGACCTCCTGGAACAATTGAAAGATATGCCATTCTAGACTAGAATAATAAATAGTCTTTAATTAAGAAACACTACTATAACTTGTAATTTGATCAAGAATATTAAGACAGGGAGGAATGTTTAAAATTTTCGGGGGTTCGCGATGTCACCCTCATACATAAATGAGGGCCGCTGCGATTGAAAGTTTAAGAACCGCTGTCTTATGGCATTCCGCCAATAGCACCCCCGTGTTGCTCCTGAATTAATAACCATTAGATGCATAAATAATAATATATACTTTTATTAGTTGGATACAGGCCATAATTTGCCGAACGTTGCAATCAGCCTGTGTGAAATTTTGTTAACTGCAAACGTTTGCAATCGTTCTCCTCTGCTTGGTTTCTATCAAGTCGTGTGGGTGAATTCTTGTAGTACTAAGAATTGCTGTGTGTCGAAGAGTTTTTTTTTCATTTCTAATGGCAGATTACGAACAGTCAGTGGCGCACACAAGGGGGTCCTGGGGGTCCGGACCCCCCCAAAGCCCTTGATTTTTTTCCGATTGATTATAATTCTAAGTATATAGTACGTAAAATTTAATTAATTACTTGCTATTAATGATTAATTTTATTAATTAATGCTAATTATTTATTCAAAAACTAGTTTTTTACTGTGTTTTGTTCCCGAAAATCGACAAAATCAAAAGGAGCATGATACAAGAATGGTGAACTTTCGACCCCGGATCCCCCCTTGAAAAATTCCTGTGTGCGCCACTGCGAACAGTTATTACAGAGTCCATCAACCTACCTATTACATCACCGTAAACTGGTTACACTTTTCAGTGCGGTGCCATATTGGCGGATACCTATCGCCGAAGGTAATTTTGACGCCCAATTTCTTCCCTAGAGGGAGGCACCTGAGTTCTGCTGATGTGAAACTGTACTAGGATTTAGTTTTGCCTACATCACCCACAGGGACCTTTTACATGCCGTATAATCATACGACACGGTCGCTGTCGATTTTTTGCATCATGAAAATCCATCAACTTAGCCCGGGGTCGAACCCGCAACTTTGGGTACAGAAGGCTAGCGACAAACCAACCACGCCAGCTAGCCGACGTGGCGAAGAGATAATACGCATTAAATCAGTAGAGCAGCGTTTCTCAAACTGTGGGGAGCGCCCCGAAGAAGGGCGTGATAACTCTAGGAGGGGGGCGCGAGCATATTGAAAAATCAAAAACAAGTGATTATTTAAAAACAAATTATTAATTTACCGAAAGTTAGCGAATGAAATAGATTCTGAGACATAATAAAAAATGAAATACACGTTTATACTGTTATAAAACATTAATAAAAAAATACATTGTGCAGTACTAATACATTTAAAATTAATTTAACGATACAAAGTTAAGAGCAAGTTTGATAATTATCAGTGATCCCAAGGGCTTGTCACACATAAAATTATATACAAAAATTAACACTTTTTTTGATAATTTGTACGGTTTATATTTTATCTCTTAACTGCCGATTAGAACTTACGCGATTCACTTCTCAATGCCACCTATTTTTAACTCGCAGGCGAGTGCATGTGGTGTATTGGTGGAGAGAAAAGTAATAAAGAATCAAATCCCATGAAATAAGTAAAACCTTCGCCAACACTTTCAAGGTCCTCTTATTGCATCCAAGTCCTTCGGAATAATTTTTTGGATACTACTATAGAGAGAGAAGATCGTACTTCGGAAATACGTATATATACGTCCGAGACAAATAATGTTTTGGCTGAGTGAGACATTTATATACGCCGGTGGCACTTTGTTAAAGTCGTATTGCAGCTTTAGCGTCAATGTATAGTATTTTTGAATTTAATACTTTATATTTATGTGCAGGGGGGGAGAGCACGATGAAAATTATGATTGGATACTGGGTCGCAGGTATTGAAACTTTGAGAAGCACTGCTGTAGAGGAACAAAGTTTCCACGTTACCGTGGTGTGGAAATTTGAAAAGTGGGCTGCCTGTTCATATGATTGTTTGTAAAAGTATTCTTCAAAAATGCAATACAGGTTTGTAACAGTTTTAATGTTATTCCGTAGTGCGACGTTAATAAATGATCCCTGAAAAAGCCTTTATTGCTTCATACTTTTGTGTCATCGCCAAAAGTACTCATTTGGCGATATTTTTGACAATCTTGAATAAGAGTATTAATAATTTTTTGTTTGAAAGTATACATAAACATAATCATACCACGTTCATTAAAAGTACTTTCTGATGAAATACTTCGTGAGAATTAAAATTCTATATACATGCAAAACTTCTTACAAAACTTATTTTATTCTCTTTGGTATTTTCTATTCATTCCCGTCTCTGGGTTCGTAGAAATGTTTTTTTATTTTTTCGTCTATTTTTCTTGTATTTCAAAAGTATATAGAAACATGTTTTTGTCCTCTTTATTCTTGGAATAATATCGAATATTTAGGTGAAATAAATAATAAAAAAAAACTGTCTGTTTTTACTTTTGATTAAAAATGTTGATTATTTTATTCGTAAATTAAAATATTATTCAAAGCATCAAAAATTTTCAATTTGGTACGAAAAGCTTTTTCTGTCCCGAATTTCAGAGAAATAAAATTCATCAGAAGTTTCATTGAAAACTAATCTTAAATGAAAACCGAGATTTTTTTTCGATAAAACTAGTTATCCTTTATTCTAGTACACGTTCTAAAAATATTTCATATATAGTTCGAAAAATGATTAGTAGCAGAGTGATCTCCAGCCATCTTGTAATCGAGTGTTAGAGCCTCGAAACCACTAAGAAATGGGACTTATACGTAGTTAAAACAAAGTCCTCACGTTGACATGGTAAGGTAGTTTGGAAGGAAAAGTGTATGACTTAGGTATCATTTTTGTCATATTTGACCGTGGTTAAAATTTGCTAAATCTTCCACCAATAGCTATGTTGCTTGTAATTGATTTGAATTTTTACTAAAGTTGCATTCTTAGTAACGCAATAGCTATTAGACTCTGCCAAATGACTACATATGAGAAATCATGCCTCAATCTCCAAACTTCCATACAACCACTAAAGGCCTTATCACAGGTATGTTTTTGATGCAACTTCGCGCAATTTTCATCCAATCTGAGGTTGAAGAATTGCCGTAAACAAGACTGCATGCTCAGACGTCAGCCGCGCTTTATGTCCACATTGAAAAATTACTCGCCGATTTTTCTTTTTCAGAAAACGAACATCCAAAATTATTTATTTTATTTCGCTCTCGCTTTTGTTGATGGGCGTAAGCAGAAATGAAACACCATTCTGTTTAAATAGTTATAGGCTGTTAAAGTATTGTACAGCATGAAAATATTATACGCCACATCCGCTGCCTTTGACGAAACCGAAGCCACCATCTTGTTTATGACGTAGGGCAACGAAGAACCCCATTGGCTGGAATTTCAAGCAACTTTTATTTGGAAAAACTTTTTCAGCTCAATAGAAAAATATTGTTTGGAGCCATTGGTATGGCAACTGAGTAAAAATTGCTCGAAACGTGTAAGTGTGGTAAGGCTTTAAGTGCAGTCTTTGAACCACGACAGATTGAACGGGCAGCGTCCCCTTTACTTAGTGGGGTGGGGGAACACTTCAATGGCACGAGTACTCAAACGCTTGGCACTCCATTCAGGAGCTTTTGGCCATGGCAACTCAGCTAGTGTAGCCAAACCATGTTGCTTCCTGGAGCGATTTTAGTAAACATTCAATAAATTAATGACGAAGCATAAAGTACTTTCTGGACTGAGTGTATATTTACAAAAACAATTTTATTTCTCTCAAAATGATTGGAGATATAATTATTAATTGCCTAATAAAAGAATCTCACGAGGAAACTACTTGATGTTGGTTTAATCAACCTCTTTCTATATACATTTAGGAGAAAAATGACTCGCTCATTCTTTCGCTAACTCATCCCGCAGGCATAAAATTTGGCAGGCATGTTTCTTTTTTTGAGTAGAGATTTGCTAAGAATGGTTTTTACAAAAATTAATACCCAAAGAATTTGCAACGACGTTATGGATTCGATGTTGGCTTTTTATCGGGTGAAATTAGTTGACGTTATATTACGTAAGTACCCATGATTTCTACTAATTTAACATGAAACATATATTTTAAAGAATAGAATTGATTTTGAAACTGCTAACTTTTCTATTTTGATATATAATAGGATTTCACATATGAGAAGTAAGATTAACTTGAAGGCCGTTTTTAACGTCTCCGGCACGCTACACTCTTCAAATTATTACCCCCTCCACACACACACTCTTTTCAGAGCAACCCACCCCCTCCTTCAGTTATTACCTTGCCAGCTTTGGCTCGGGAGATATTATCCCTAACTCTCTTACTTAATTTTTTTGTTTCTTTTTGCTCTTTGGAGAATATTTCCATTATTCACATCTTTTGAGCCCTCGCTCCCAATATTCTGGGCTGGCAACCGATAATCATGAGGAAAAGATAGTGGCATGGTTTGGTTATTCTTGTTCATTTCTTACCTTACGGCAGGGGTAATGACCTCTCAAATGACCTTGAGGGCCACTTTGGAAAAACATTGTAATCTCGCGGGCCGCACTTAAAAAAACATACATTTATATCAGAAAACAAAAAACAAAATTGGAGTTAAAATTTAAAACAGAATGAATTATTATTATTGTTTCCATTATTTCATATAATATAATAATGCAATGATCAAATAATGTTTAAAATATTAATTTTTTTTTGCCATTTTCTTGAAAATTACGATGCTGCTTTTGAATTGATCTTTCGTTACTCATTGTCGAAATCTGATTGCGCTGTCATTCGCAAACGATTAAGTATACATTGCCCTTTATATTAACCGTCCTGAATATTTTTTAACTGTAAAAAAAAACATCTCTAATACTACTTCGTGCTTTTTGGGCACTCAAAACAGAAAAGGACGAACAGAAACGAAAGTCGCACACACACAAAAAATCCTGTACCATCCATAGTAAAGAATATGCATAATGCAATTCGGAATGTAATAAAAAAGTAATTTATTACAGTAAAATCAAATGTAACTGCTCGATAAAATGTGAATCTATTTTAATCTAAAGGACTTTTCTATTATCAAAAAGGATTTATTTTAAAACAAGAACAGGTAACAGGCAAATACATTGTAGATTTACATATAAATATAATAAATTTCCCCTCAAATAAATTTCGAAATGAAAAGCTTTAATAACCTGATATTTAAATTTTTTAAAACAATGGTCAGCAGGCCGCAACTTACCAACAGGTGGGCCGCGTGTTGGACACCCCTGCCTTACGGCATATCGGCTAACGGCCCCTCTTTTGTAAATTAGTGTAATTAATTATTATTGTATGAAATGTGTGTTTTCAACTTTTTGATTATCATCTTTTCCGTCGCTTACTTTGTTACTATCTTTTACTTTTAGACATTATCATTCCTTGTTGAGTCATTGTACTTGTACAACAAAGGTTTTCTTCAAGCTTCGATCATTGCAAAAGCATTAAGGACATCATTTTAATCAATTTCCAAATTAACATCATTTTAAGTGCATAACAACATCTAATCGATAAGCTTTTCTCTTTCATAGTAGATCTCTCATTTCAGTCTTTACTCTCTTAATGCAGTTCTTCTCAAACGTTCATTGTTTGCGACCCAATCTTCAATCATAATTTGCATCACGCCTCACCTCCATACAATAACTATGTATAAAACTAAATAATACTATACTTTGACGCTAAACCAACAACGCGACTTTAACCTCTGAAGTCCCTCCGACGTATATCAACGTGTATGAATTGCTGCCAGACGTATATATACGTCTTTCTGAAGTACTATCTTTTCTGTGAACTGCGATCCATAAAATGATTTCGAAGGCTTTGGAAAGCAATAACCTTGACAGTGTTTGCAAAGGGTTTACTTGTTTCAGAGGATTTGATTATTTATTCCTTTTCTACCGCCTCAATACACCACATACGCTCACGTACGTGGCATTGGGAACGAATCACATAATTTTTAAATGACATTCAGGGGATTAGTTATATAAACCGTACAAATTATCCAGATAAGTGATAATGTTGGCATATAATTTTATATTTGACATATCCATGGGGTCACTGGTAATTATTAAACTTGTCCTTTCTTAGTATTGTTAAATTAGTTATAAAACAGGTTGTGGAGTACTGATACATATATAAGTGTATTATAGTGTAAATAAGTCTTCCATTTTTTACTACGTCAGAATGTATTTGATTACTTTCAATAAGTTAATAATTTGTTTCAATAATCTTTTGCTTTCGACTTTTCAATATGATCGCGCCCCACAGTTTGAGAAACATTGTCTTGAGAGCAAAAATGCTTGTTTCAAGGTGGTGGTACGTCCGCTGTAATTTTAATTTTTCCTCAATTTTTGCTCTCTAACTTTTTGCGCCCTAGGCATGTGCCTAGTAGGCCTAAACGGAAAAGCGCCCCTGATTATCTTTAATTTCATTTTTCCCTCTTATAAATAAACTTCCTATTTATCTTTCGTACTAAAGGAAATTCTGGAAAATTTTTAATTCGAAGCTTACAACACGTCGGGGTTATGTATTTAAAGACAGGAATAAGTCATTCTATAAATTGATGAATAAATAACAAATGCGATTACGGAATATAATTAAATTATAATAATTTACAGGAAATATTTTATTACTTATTTCATTAACTCCGAACATGAACAGTTATGCAAAAAAATATAGAACAGAAGTTAAAAATGATCATACACCTTTATGTATATCTATCATAACTAATACAAAATGTTGTTAATTATTTTGTTTTGCATGAATGAGAAATATTATTAAATATTCTTGCAAAAAATATGCTTTACAATTAATTAGGAAACATTGTAGATAGAAAAGAAAATCTATTTGAATAAATGTTATAAATTCATTTTTAAGATATGCACGTTTGAAATAACTCCTTTAAGAATAAATCAGTGTTTAAAAAAAAAGGAATTTTTTTATAAAAAAATTACGAATAGTCATGGATGAAAACTTTGTTTTTTCGGAAATGTAACTCACTGCTAATTAACAAAAATATTCAAAATATTCAAAATAAATAAACAAAAAATGAAAATAATGAAAAAAGATACTTAATTACTGTGATAAAAAGGGCAAAAAACCACAGACATAAAACCCCAAAAAACTGTGATTATTAAATTAGTTTCAACAGGAATTTGAAATTTTAAAATCATACATACGCTGATGCTATGTACACAATTTTATTTGTTTTAGTAACAAAAAAGTTTACTAATTTTTTGAAATAATTTATTTCTCTTGGTAAAAAAAAATAGTAATTATAATTTTACCGGGTTTTTTTTTTCCCTTCTATTTGAATCCTTTTTTTTAAATTTATGCTTACACAAATAAACATATTTTTGTGAAAAATATCTTGGGAAAAAATATATTATAATTCAATTATAAAACAAAAATAATTTTAAAAATATCCGTATTCTTAAAGGTGCTACGATTAAATATAAATATAAAAATATTATATATTTGTGATTTTTTTTCAATCGTGGCACCATCTGGTGAGAATATGGATGATTAAAATTAATCTTTTTTTTTACTATTGCAATAATTATGTTATTTTATTTCAAAAAAAAAAAAAAGGAAGAAAGAAAAGAAAAACATAGAAAAGAAAGAAAATACGAGTTTGTTTGAGAGTAAAACATAAATGGTGTCAAACTTTTTTAAAGTTTTAATTTAAATGTTGGGGTTTGATACATTTATATATAGTCTAAAGACGAGTTTTGTTTGAATTAGTAATATATTTCAATTAAAAAGAAATTGTTCATTTAATGCCATTTTTCAAATGTTTTTCACTTAATTTTTCTTATTCAACGCAAAATTTAAGAGGTAAAAACAGGTATAAGTGTTTTTCATTTATAAGTAAGTTTTCTTAGTATTTATATTTTATATAATAATACAAATATGAGAAAATTTTATGGAGCAGAATGTAAACTTTTATCCATATTCGTTATAAAATTTCACCGTTTAAAGTTCTATCCATTCTCAAGGGAGATAACATTAATGTGAATATCAGAAAAAAGGTGCATGTCATTAAACAATTTTGTTTATTGTGTTTAGTTATTTTTTTAAAACTAGTTGAATAAACTTTGAATATATATATTGTGTCAAATGATTTTTCAGAATCACGATATACAGTCGGACCTCGATATATCAAAGTCGCTAAATTCCGAAAAAAAGTTCTTATAGGGAAAATTCGTTATATAGAGGTTCATCTTTCAATTTTCTTAATAAACCACATAAAACAAATTTTAAATTTATAAACATTATATATTAAAAGGAGGTAATCATTCACAACTTTTTGTAAATTAATATATATATATATATATATATATATATATATATATATATATATATATATATATATATATATATTTATATATCTTACCTATGAAAAAAAAGAAGGAAAAACTGCAAGAAAAGTTTCTTGACACCATCCTCCACTTTCTGAAGAATTAAATTTTTTTTCAATGCTCAAACACTTACGTTTTGACATTTTCGAGCTACAAAAAACAAAGTTACCAGTACAACTGATGAATACTACAAATAAACGAATACTAGTTCAAGAACACGTGACTATACTGAGAGTGAAAGGACATATCGAAAATTTTTCCAGTTAACTGAACAACGGATTTAAGGGTTGCACTTCTTGGAGGAAATGCCGAGAATTCTATTGCTGTCGACGAGTGAGGTCAAGATTTATAACCATCATAAAATGTGCTAAAAGAGAGAATAACTCGAAATGTCCAGAAATACTTCAAAAATAGAAAAAAATTGAATCACAAGGGAAACAGTTCATTAAATAGAAAATGCACTTCGCTATTGGGAGATTATTTTACGAAGAAAATCGTGAAACGTTCAAGGATCCAGGTAAAAGTTCGCTATATAAAAAAAAATCGTAACATAGAGGTTCGTTATATGGAGGTCCGACTGCATATGCAAGATAATTATCATTTTCCTAATGATCATGACAGGTGTTAACCGTATAACCTAATACATCTTGAAAAGTTGAACGGAAAAGAAAACACCAGACAGTTAGAATAAAAGAATAGTTACATATGAATCAGACCCTTTCAATTATTATTAAATTGCTTCCTGGTATGGAAACGTCTGAAATAAAAGTATCAAACGCCTGGTTTTGTGATAGAAATTATTATTTTTTAATTTGATGCAGGAAAAATTCACAATCGTTCTAAAATTTCCTCTCACAATTTTTTGAATAAAAATTGAATTACAGTCAACCCTCCTATAACGCGTTTCTCTCAGAACGCGGTTGCTATATAACGCGGAGCTGAAATTGCGACAGCCCTCCTATAACGCGTTACTCTCAGAACGCGGTTGCTATATAACGCGGAGCTGAAATTGCGACAGCCCTCCTATAACGCGGTACTCTTAGAACGCGGTACTCTTAGAACGCGGTACTCTTAGAACGCGGTACTCTTAGAACGCGGTACTCTCAGAACGCCGTTGCTATATAACGCGGAGCTGAAATTGCGACAGCCCTCCTATAACGCGGTTGCTGTATAACGCGGAGCTGAAATTGCGACAGTCCTCTTATAACGCGGTACTCTCAGAACGCGGTTGCTATATAACGCGGAGCTGAAATTGCGACAACCCTCCTATAACGTGGTACTCTCAGAACGCGGTTGCTGTATAACGCGGAGCTGAAATTGCGACAGCCCTCCTATAACGCGGTACTCTCAGAACGCGGTTGCTGTATAACGCGGAGCTGAAATTGCGACAGCCCTCCTATAACGCGTTTCTCTCAGAACGCGGTTGCTATATAACGTGGAGCTGAAATTGCGACAGCCCTCCTATAACGCGGTACTCTCAGAACGTGGTTGCTATATAACGCGGAGCTAAAATTGCGACAGCCCTCCTATAATGCGGTACTCTCAGAACGCGGTTGCTATATAACGCGGAGCTGAAATTTTGACAGCCCTTCTATAACGCGGTACTCTCAGAACGCGGTTGCTATATAACGCGGAGCTGAAATTGTGACAGCCCTCCTATAACGCGGTACTCTCAGAACGTGGTTGCTATATAACGCGGAGCTGAAATTGCGACAGCCCTCCTATAACGCGGTACTCTCAGAACGTGGTACTCTCAGAACGCGGTTGCTATATAACGCGGAGCTGAAATTGCGACAGCCCTCCTATAACGCGGTACTCTCAGAACGCGGTTGCTATATATCGCGGAGCTGAAATTGCGACAGCCCTTCTATAACGCGGTACTCTTAAAGCGCGGTTTCCGTTTAACAGCGTCCCATCATTTCTTTCCGATAGGGATAACGTATATTAGTGTCAGTTTTTTCTTTCTTTGCAGGATCTCTGCTCAGCAAAAGTAACACATTGTTTCAAATTTTTTGTAATGAACGCTTAAAATAGTGTAAATAATTTACATCTGGAAGTGTAATACATTAATATTACTTTCTGTTGTATTTATTTTATGTTAAAATCTTGCCACCACCTATCCGTTCGAAATCTATTTTTATTATGAAATACAAAAAGTAGTGATTACACTGATAGAGGAATAAATTAAAATGGGATTTTGCACTGAGGCATGGCGTAGACAAAACAAAAGGATTAAGGAATCGCGCCAAAAAGCGCTTGGCGCGTTACACTCCTATATTAAATCAGTTGCGCCGGTGGAGTTTATCTCGTCTTTTGTATTTATTGGTCTCTATATAACGCGATACGAATGATGTGATTTGTACTAATTCTGAGTTTCTTATAGCGCGGTTTCCATATACCGCGGTACGCACTCACTGCGTTATAGGAGGGTTGACTGTATATGAAAATGGGAAAATATATCTGCCATCAAACGGGAAAAAATTATTATTTTTTGTTGATCGGCAAAGTCTTAAACTCGCAGATTCAAATAAAAAAAATTAAAAAAAAATTACAGCAGAATCCGGGGAGCCATTTGTTTTTAAAAAGTACCACACCTATTTCTTACCACTGCTCAGATTAAGGTATTTATGCTATGTCTAGACACATTTTTATAATTGTTGGGACCCCAATGCCTTTTGGGTCATTTACGGGAGATGTGTAAGGTAGAAATCTAAAAAAAAAAATGTTTCTCTCCGTCATGGATTTAAATCAACAAAAGAGATTGGCTGATAAAATAAAATAATTCTGTTTGTTGCGAATCCTCGCCTCGCCATTTCGCAACTTGTAAAATATATTTTTAATTTAATTTTTCTATTGCTTCGTTGCAGCTGTGTGGCAACGCTCTTTGTCTCACCTGGAAACACAAGAAAAGTTGTTATCGACAGTTCACAATAAAGGTATTGCTATTTATTTACGTGTGGTTTTCTTAAAACACACTTTTATAAGTTTCATTTGTATGTAACTGAATCCTTGAATCTTATTTTTACCCACTTTAAAAGGACAGATTAAATCGAAATTATGAGGGATGGAGGATCTTTTATCGATCCATATCCCTGTGACGTGAAGTAACGTAAATCGAAATTTTGCACTCTTGTTAAGGACCGATGCCATGACAATAATTTCATAATTCTGTTCCAATGGCTTGATCAGGATTATAAGGAATAACGATTTCGAGATTTGGCGACTAAAAGATTAAATAGCAACCCTAAAAGCGAACACGTGAGTCAGCAATTTCTTAACACAATATAAACAATTTTCTAGTTTTTTTTAAAAGGGAAGTAAAAAAAAGGCTCTTGCATGTGAAAATATGATTTGTTCTAACTCAGCGATTGGAAAACTATTTCGGTCGCGGGCGAAAAAAAAATGTTTGGTGGGCAAGATAAATTTTTGTAAAATTTAAAAAAAAGCACAAGTATTACAATTCAAATATGTTAATGAGATGAATAATTTGCGATTTCATTTTTGAAAGTTTATTTTTGTTATGGTTCGAGGGGAGATGAACTGATAGGATGCCAAAAGGTATTCAAGATCCTAAAAAAATTATCCATTTAAGATTAGTTTATAAATGAATAAATGATAGCTTAAAAAAACAAGAATACATGTTTTTATTGTAGATTGCACAGAAAAATGAAAAATAAATTATAGTTCACAAAAACTAAAAAAAAACATGCTTTTATGATTAATCAAACAAAAGTAAAAAAAAATAATTCTTAATATTAGAATAAAATGATTAACGAGAAAATTAATGTTATTAAAAGCGTGTGGGGTGCTATGTACTACATTTTTACACAAACTCAGCATTTTGGAATAGAACTAATAAGAATTAAATAACAATTAATATAGAACACTCCACGCTTTTACCCCTATAACATTCATTTTCTCGTTAATGCAGTGCTTCTCAAACTTTTAGTATTTGCGACCCAATATTCAATCATAATTTTCATCGCGCCCCCCTTCCAAAGAATTACAAAATGCATTGAATTCAATAATACTATACCTTGATGCTATGGTTACAATACGCCTTTAACTTCTTAAGTTCCTTCGGCGCATATAAACATCTTACTCACCAAAAAGTTAATTTTCCCGGACGCATATATACGTCTCTCAGATGTATGATCTTTTCTGTGCACTGTCATTCATAAAATTATTCCGAATTCTTTGGAACCCCCCCCCCAAAGGCTTTGACAATGTTTGCAAAGGATTTACTTATTTCAGAGGATTTGTTTATTTATTCCTTTTCTCCTCTTCCACCATCCCCAACACATCAAATGGACACGCCTGCGTGGAAAACGGTAGCGTTGGAGAGTGAATCCCTTATCTTTTAATCAGCAGTTATGTGATTAATTATAAACCGTTCAGATTATCAAGAGAAGTGATAATTTTTGTATATAATTTTATTTATGACAAGCGCATGGGGTCAATGGTAAATATTAAACTCATTCTTAGCTTAGTATTCCTAAAATAATTGTAAAATATAATATGCATACTAATACATTTATAATACTAATATATCAATGTAAATGTGTATTTATTTCGTATTATGTCAGAATGCATTTTGCTTGTTTACTTTCAGTAAATCAATAATTCAATATGCTCATTTCCCCTTCGTAGAGTTATCAGGCCCCTCTAGGGGGAGCGCCCACAATTTGAGAAACGCTGCGTTAATGATTTTGTTCTTATATTAAGAATTATTTTTTCACTTTTTAGTTCGATTAACCATAATTGCATGTTTTTTAGTTATTTTTAAACTATAATATTTTCCTTCTCCGATCTTATTTAATGAATTCATTGAATTTTTTCTTTGAACTTACTGAAACATCCAATTTTTCAACATCGCTCTCGGCCCATTGAAAATTTGGACAAGTTTGGCTTTTTTCAGTTAAACGAAGCTACGCTTAAGAATTAGAATAAACGTTTTTATAAAGGGTGTTTTTTTAGAGGTATAGAACTTTAAATTGCAATAAAACAACGATGTATTATTCCATTGACATGAATTTTTTTATTCGAAAGATAATCTTGTGGCATTACATTTTAAATATGATTTCTGGCATATGACTGCCATGGCTGGCTCAGATGTAGTCCATTCTGGACGTCCAATTTTCGATGACTTTTTCCAACATTTGTGGCCGTATATCGGCAATAACACGGCGAATGTTGTCTTCCAAATGGTCAAGCGTTTGTGGCTTATCCGCATAGACCAATAACTTTACATAGCCTTACAAAAATAGTATAGCGGTGTTAAATTACAAGATCTTGGAGGCCAATTCACAGGTCCAAAACGTGAAGTTAGGCGGTCACCAAACGTGTCTTTCAATAAATCGATTGTGGCACGAGCTGTGTGACATATTGAGCCGTCTTGTTGGAACTACAGCTCTTGAACATCATGATTGTTCAATTCAGGAATGAAAAAGTTAGTAATCATGGCTCTCTACCGATCACCATTGACTGTAACATGTAACATTGTGGCCTTCATCGTTTTTGAAGAAGTACGGACCAATGATTCCACCAGGCTATAAAGCGCACCAAACAGTCAGTTTTTCTGGATGTAACGGTGTTTCGACATACACTTGTGGATTAGCTTCACTCCAAATGCGGCAGTTTCGTTTGTTGACGTAGCCATTCAACCAGAAGTGCGCTTCATCGCTAAACGAAATTCGCTTATGAAAATCGACCATTATTTTCCAAATAAAATTGCACAATTTGAAAGCGTTGTTCAGGCGTGAGTCTATTCATGATGAATTGCCAAACCAAACTGAGAATAAATCACTTGACAGCTGTTAAATCGGTCGCTATCTTGGAAAGTAATACCAACTTAAACTTCTATACCTGGAAATTAAAACACTCTGTATAAAGACCGAACCCCCTACTCTAACAATAAGAAACCTGTATGGTTCTTTAACTTGCCATGAATACGAAAACACCAAGGTATTACACGAGTTGGAAGTCTATTGGCATAGAAAAAGTGAATAAGTATAATCCGGAAACTCACCTTAAAAATATGATTTCCGCACAGGGGGTTAAAACTTTCTTTTAGCACATAGTCTCGTTATTTCTTATCGGATACATCAGGTTTCTTAAAAATAGCATGTATAATTTTTATCTTAGTATATTGAAGAATATGATGAACACTCCTGTTTAATAAATACATTCTAATTTAATAACATATTCTCAATAGTTCTTGTTGTGGCTAATTCCACCTGTCTGACGTAGTCAGAACGAGACCCTGAAAATTCATCGTGACAAGGGGCTACAAGTTCGCCTGTCGTTGGCCTAGGCTTTGAGCTCCATACAGGTGGCAGTACGTTTTAGCTCGGAGAAATTCCCAGAAGGGACGGTAGATGGCGCCACCACCTATCTCCACCTACACACTTTTGCCATGGGACTGGATGGGTGGGAAATATTCACCAGTTCCCTGCGCTTGTGATTCAGCCCACAAGACTTTCGGACCCACTGATTTAACGAGCACGTTCTCCGTGTGCACTCGAGGGTATTTGGTGGCATCGGGCATCCAGGCCTTACGGTCTGGAATCCGATGCCCTAACCACAGCCCAGGAGTTTCTAATGTTATTATATCAATAGTATTTTTTTCTAGATTCAACAATATGTAAGTCGATCAGAAAGTATGTTACATTTGTTTCTCTCAAGAGTAAGTATGTTAGCTTACATCGCGCTATAAAGTAACACGAGCGCTATTGACGATGGACCTCGTAATTTTGAATCTTGGTCATTTGACGACAGGACATCCCCTTTTCCAAACTACCACACCAAAAGAGACTTAAGAATCGACAGATTAAGAGTGCAACAAACCCCTCTACATGGTGGATCTTTTGTGTCTCTAGAACTCTAGCTTATGACACGCCGGCGATGACTTCGTGACTACAATCAGCGGATACAATACGACAGCTTTGTCTGTTAAAAGATGGGCAATATTTCTCAGCAAGGTCACAGCTAGTTGAAAAACAAGTTAGGCGATTTCAATTGTTTTTCAAATATTGGCATTATCACTTAAGTAGTGAAAATTAATGGTATAGTGAATCAGCTATTAATTTATGTCATTATCAAAGTGCGTGGAACCATATATTTTTACGATAAAAAAATACACTTATATGAAAATTGATCTGAAATCTATCGGTGATATTTGGCGCACAATCAATGTCTTATCAACATAGCTAAGGAAATCTAACAGTTCTAAGTGTTCCAGTAGTACAAAAACGGTCGCGCACATTTAACCAATTTGGAAAAGCAGAGAACAACAACGCCAGCCTTAAGGCTGTCTTCGGTAACAGCACGAGAGCTCTAACTAAACGCGAAGCCCTTTTTCAGACAGAAAAATGACCCAATTTCCATGGAAATTTGCAATATTATAACTCGTACCTCTGTTAACAATATAGTGTTTTTAAAAATTTCAAAATATTCCGTGAATGCTTTCTTTTTTACGTGAAGGCAAAGCTCATTTAACATTACGGTATAGGATAAAAATGTGAAACACATTTTATACCAGAAAAAATGAATCAACTCGGTTAAAAATGGGAAGTATGATAAAAAAAATTCTGCTCTCTAAGGCATAGTGAAGCCAGAATATCATATTAATTTTTCATTTCTGTTATATCTGAAAAAATGCTCCAAATTCGGGTCCTATTCTTTAATATAAACCGAGCGTTTCTCAAACTGTGGGCACTCCCCCCTTGGGGGCCGTGATAACCCTGCAAGGGGCGCGCGAGTATATCGAAAAGTTGAAAATAAAAGATTATTAAAACAAAAATTATTTATTTACTGAAAGCAAATAAACAAAATACATTCTAAGGTAATAAAATATAAAATACACATTTTTGCACACATATAATATAATTATCGTAAATGTATTGGATGTATACGCAATGTATTTGATAATTAATTTTACAATAATAAGTTAAGAACAAGTTTAATAATTACCAGTGACCCCATGGGCTTGTCATATATAAAAGTTTTACAAAAACCAACACTTATTTTGATAATTTGTACGGTTTATAATTAATACCGAAATTGCCGATTGAAGGCTAAGAGATTCGCTTCTCAATGCCACCGTTTTGAACGTCGGAGCACGTATATAATGTATGAGGCGGGAGTGATGAAAAGGAATAAATAAATAAAAACTTCTCTGAAATAAGTAAATCCTTCGCAAACACTGCCAAGGTCCTTTTATTACATTCCAAAGCCTTCGGAAAAATTTTATAGACAGCTGTGCTCTCAGAAAATCGTAGTTCGGAAAGACGTATATATATGTCCGAGGCATTTAACGCTTTGGTTGAGTGAGACGTTTATAAACGCCGGTGGCATTTAAGAGGTTAAAGTTGTATTGTAGCTTCAGCGTCAAGGTATAGTATTATTGAATTCAATATATCGTTATTATATGGAGGGAGCGTGATGAAAATTATGATTAAATATTGAGTCGCAAATATTGAAAGTTTGAGAAGCACTGCATTAACAGAAAACAGCCTTAACACACTATGTGCAGTCCCGATTTAATATTTTTTATGTGTTCCATAAACTGAAAGAATATCTGGGTGAGTGAATGCGTGTTGAATAACTTTACAGTATAAAGCAACGAGATGAGTATTGACGACTGTTTCGGTAATTTTGAACTTCGGTCAAGTGACGACCCCAGAACTGGAACCTTACACTCTTGACTACCACATCATGCTAGCGTGTGGATTTGAGCCATTACAAAGAATATATGGAAAATGCCATTTTGACTTTTTGAACGTCCTTCAAAAAGAGAGAGGGGGACATTCAGAGAAATATATTTATAAGAGAATGCCAAAGTTTTATACTGGAGGATAAAGCCCAATTATCCAACAAAGAAAAGGGATGATTCTTGTTCACTGAATCGATATCAAAAAGTAATAGGTTTCTTAGAAATGCATCGAAAATCGAAGAAAGTTAAGAAACAAATAAGATTTAGCAAAAGCAAAAATAAATGAAATGTAGTTTAAAAATAATTCAAGTGGATTCTACAATATTTTAAAACTAATGACTTGAACATATTTTTTTTTGCCTTGGCATACGGAGGAACACGATTCCCATACGTCATCAAAATTTGTGCATTTATATTTGTTGAAACATTTATCGTACTGGATAACTTAAAAAAAAGCAATTTTCCCCCTTCCCCCCCTTTTATTTTCCTGTCTTCAAATAGCAAAAAATACTTATAAATGCTTCCATGAAAACTATTTTTGCAAGAAATATATATATACAATAGAATCCCAATATTATAACATTAAATATGCATTTTTGTTTTAACTACGTGTAACTTTTAAAATTTTTTTTAATAATTACTAGTTTGAGCTATCCTAATTTTTATTAAAAAAAGTATCAAGGAAGCTAAGAGTTTGGCATAAAAAAAGTTCCATGTTCATTTTCTGTTGAATTCTTTGCATTGTTCTTGTAAACATGTTAATTATTTAACTGAAGTTGCATGCATGAAATCTTATTCTATTATTTTTTCACTATTTTTTAACTGTCTTTCTTGAGACTCATTTTATAATTCTTTTTCGTTTTAGAGGTTTTGTGTGGAAGCCAAATGGTCATGGTCACGAAAACATTAATTGACCGTAACTAGGTTAGTCATCAACAGCCCTCGTGCAGCTTCAAAGGGCAAGAAATTAATTGAGAAACAATAAATCGAATCAAGCGAGGGTTTTTGTACTTTAATCAAAGCCTTCTATCAATATATGATACCAGCACTAAACAGCCTAATAACATATTTAATAAGAATCAATATATATAACTAGGAACTATTATTTATTTTAAAAAAAAGGAAAAAAAAAGTGTATGTGCTTATGACCACACGATAGAAGTGATAACTTAAAATTTATTTAATGTTATTTCAGGGTTTAGTTGCGTGAATAAAAAATAAGAGGATATTAGTATTGTCATATAAAATTATTTATTCATATATCTGTACTCATTAAGTAATATATTTTGCGAATTGTACAATCATATTTGGGAATTAATTGTATTCTAAGAAGAAAATATAAGGTTTATGGTAGCTGAAATTATTATGTAAATATGTAAAAAAAAAAGCTCCGTAAGGTGTTGTTCCGTTTCTTGCCGTGCTTTCATTTGGGTCATTTGACGTACTTAAATAGCATTTTGATTTTAAAAATCTACTAAAGGCTTTGATTAGTCTTTTGAAAAATCTACATTAAATTCTTCACTTAAAATAATAGGCAATTTGTCCAGAATAGTTGATCCGGCTTCACACATACCGTGTAGGCAACTAAATGTTTGCGAATTAATTCGATAATTTTCTCTACACTTTGATTGGGTGAAATATAAATAGTAATCATTAGAATTATTTGCCCTTTTTCTTCTCCACATTTCAGTACACAAATTACTCCGATACATGACTGATTAAACCTAAATGATTCCATAGTATTGTTACCATTGTTACAAGCGTTACAAACCGTGCATAACAATGTTTGGCTTTTTAAAACGCTTTATTTAAGTTCACTCTCCAGCAAAACGCGCCAAAAGAAGCTATCACTTTAAAAATTGTTCTAAAATATTGGGAAATATTTTGTAATTCGAAGTCAAAATAACGAATAAACTGAGATAAACAAGTTAACTGAGTAATTTAGACAATGTAATACAAAATAAATTGAATAAAATCTTAATCTATGTGGATTCTTTATGTTTTGCATTAAGAGGACACAGGGGTGTTAATTTTTACTTGAGGTGGGGGGAATTTAAACTATTTCCAAACAGGTATAATTCTTTTAAATTAAAATTAAATAATTCGAATCTTTTACATATTATTTACAAGGGATTATGGCTTGAAAAAGTACAAAATGTTTGAAATATAATCATAATTTAAAAAATTATAAGCATATGAAAATTCTGTATTAAATATTAAATAACTTTTGCGTTGCGCACGCTATTTTCAAAAATAGTAACCTCTGATGTATACAAATTTATAGAATTATAAAATGTATCATACTCTTTAAACCCTACATCATTTAACAATAATATATCTTTTGTATTTCAAAATATTTGAAAGATATTGAAATTTTTTTTAAAAAAATTGAAAACGCGTAACTTTTTTATTTTTTAAGAAATATAATTTATTTCTCTACCAATATAATGATACTACAGTGTAATAAGGATACATTTAACTATATAAATCAATTTACAGCTAGTAACTAAAGCTACTATTTTAAAAAAAATAGCATGCGATACGTAAAACTTAATCAAAATGTTTTATTTTCATATGCTTATAGTTTTTAAAGTTATGATTATATTTTAAATATTTGTACTTTTCTGAAGCCTCAGCTCCATTCGTTTATAAATAATGTGTAAAAGATTCGAATTATTTAATTTAAATTTAAAAGAATTAAACTTGTTTGAAAAGTGTTTATATTTTCAGCCCTCTAGAGAAATTTAACAACCCTGAAACTTCTTAATGCATCTAAAGGAAGATATTCATATACAGTTCACATTTGACGAGCGTATAAGAAAATATACTTTTGAGAGTTCAAATTTATTCAAATTCGTTTAAATTTTATAGAATTCCATAGACGTGGAAATTTCTTAGAACAAATCTTAAGAGATATGCATGTATTCCGTGAAACAAATCCCATGGGTGAAGTGTATTTTTTTTAATCTTTAAAACGAATTTGTTTCGAACAGCTGGATAACAAATTTTATCTTTATAAATTGAAAGTTCTTTGCAACCATGAAATAATTTTTTCCGTTGAAGATTCTGCTCATGTGTATAAGAAAGTGTTTTTGGAAGTGATACATATTTCTGTAATATAGTTTTCAAATTTTCGCGGAATGAGATTAATACATATTTTTACAACACACACAACGAGAGATTTACATGAAAGTAAATATATCTTGATTGAATTTGTTTTATCTCTTTTTCTGCTTTTTTTACTTTTAATTAAATGTATCTGATTTTATATGCTGTATGGATATTAATTTTTGTAAGTAGATCATCTAAAAATTCATTCGCGTTTTCAAATATGATCGAGTAATCTTAGAAGAAAAGAAATAGCAACATGATTCAAGGAGTTTTCTCGCTAAATTGGTAGTTTCTTATTTGTGGCTGAAAAAAAAAGAATTTTCGTTACTCGTTCATTTTTATTTATGATAGAAAAAAAATATAACTGTTTCACTCGTTTCTGAAATGGAATCCAAAAATGTGTTTTAAAAATGAGGATGAGAATACATGGAATATATGTATATTAATTTTTAAAAAATTAAAAAAACAATTTTCATGTTTTTTTATTAAATTGTTAAAATTTCAGGACTTGACATATGTCTCGTCAATTTCAATTAGATTAAAAAATTTGAAAGGTTGCACTATTTTTTTTCTACAATTGTAAATCTTTTTTGGTTCTTACCTATTGGCACCACTTCAGCCAAATCGGCACCACTCAAATCGCGCCTTGATACTAAAACGACAAATATTCTAATGTGTTTTATATCAGTCAGATTGTGGTGGAAAAATGGCGCAATTCGCGTGGCGTCAGTTCGGCAGAGGTGGATTTAACCACATAAGTTCCTTATTTTTTCTCCTCAAAAGAAATTGTAGTTAAACGTTATTCAGTGTTAATTGCAAGAAATATTTTTGTGTTTTGCTTAAATATTTGTTACTGAGTTTGTAATTATTAAATTTTAATTACACAGCCGTATACAAAAGACACTTTTAATCACTTTTGTGCTCTGAATTTTAGTAATATTAAAATGATTCAAATTGCATAAAGGCTTATTGTTCTTTTAGTACTCAAATTTAAAATACTTTGAATTCACTTTGTTTATTAAATTAATTTTAAAAATTTATAAGTTCTAAGTGTAATTTAAAAAAAATATATATCTTATACTTCCTAGATTTTAGTGTAACAAGTAAAATAGTTTTAATAATTTAAAAGAAATCAATTTTTTATATTAAGAAATAAATAGGAAGTTAGTTAAGTAATTAAATTAGAATACCGTTAATGATTTCCAAAGAACATTTCCTTCACATTACAGACAGTTTTTGCTTGAAAAAAACTAATTTTCACCTTAAAAATTGTTAAGTTGTTAAATTATAGTATCGTTGATTATTTTCTAAGAACATTTCGGTATTACAGGCCCTTTCAGCTAAATAAACTAATTTTCACCCTAAAAAAAGCTTAAATTTTTATTTCGATAATTTTTTAAAAATAATTTTGAAGTATGAAATTTTGAAAGGTTTTCTATTTCAAAAAAAAAAGTTGCCTTTTTCTTAACCCATTTTATCTCACTCACCTATTTAGAGGACAGCTAAAAAATATCATGTAGAAATCATTATTTATTTGTATGATGCGAATATTTTATCAATTAGAACATGTAGCGATATGTATCAGCTTCTTGTAGCGTGAGTTATGTTTTTCTCTCCCTCTCCCTTCTTCTGGACTTTTTGCATATTCATTGCATTAGAGGGCATGATTCGTATCATCTCTTTGCGGTTGCAGAATTCTTTTTCAGTTTACTTTGGATATTTGGTGGAGCATTTTCTTCATGATAGTACACCTTCGTTATCATTTTGGTGGTTAACTAGATATATATTGTTCTTAGATAATTTTTATAGCATTGTATATTAACTGTCCTCTAAATAGGACAGTGGGGCGATACGCAGGCAATTGGCACGTTATTTCTCTGTTTATAACTAAAAGTAATAAAAAAAACTTATATCACTTCTAGTGTTTCACGCCTGCTTAGTTATGTCATTTTCAAAATTTCTGAAGTTAGCATAATCATTAGAATTATTAAATAGTTTAGATTTAAATGCGAGTGGCGTTGATTTTGCTGTGTTACTAGCAAATACCAGTGACCTAATTGACGAAGATGAAAGGGATGAGGATGAAGTAAATACTGGTGATTTTCGACACCAAAGGATAGAAAAAGCTGAAAGACATCAGTCATCTTGGATAAATAATATATCATCGCAATGTACAAAATGAGAACAACAGACTGGATCAACTACAAATGACTTGCTCAAACAAATGGACACTGCATTGAAAGTAAAACTTCATCAGAGCATATTGAGCAGTTTTATTCCATTGAAGTTTATGCTCTCCTTCTGAAAGAAACTGTGCAATATGCAAAAGATGTAAAAACGAACACGATCTCTTAATTACTGCAAAAGAAAAAAAAAGTTTTTATAGTAATTATGCTTCTAATTGGTAATTATTCAAATACTTGTAAACGTGATTGCAAACGTGATACAAAAGGATGCTGAATACCTTGACTTTACCCTGGTGAAAAATGACATGTCACGAAATTTTTCGTAAAAGTTGTAATCTTATTCACACGTTATGAACAATGAATCTGTAAGTAAGCATGCCTAGGATTGATCTTCAAAGTAAAACCTTTGTTTTCGATACTTAATAATCATGTTATGAAATATGGAGACGAGTATGAGGACACAAAGATGAAGTTAAGGTGATGAAGCGAATTTGATAAATTCTTACAGCAAAAATATGGGCGATGTCGATCAACACGACTGGTTGGCTGGATTTTTTCCCATTAAAAGTCGTGGGAACAAAGTGGTACTGGTAACTTTTCATACGTTCATTGGATATGGCTATGGTAAACGTCTGAATAATTCACAAAACTCTCAACGAAGATGAAGACCTAAACTTGAAGGATTTCTGAAGAGCTGTAACAATAGTATATCCAAAGGAACTGTGATAAGAACGATTGGTAGAAGTAGGATCTCAACTGTACCTGCTGATGCAAAATAAGACATATATAAATGCATCAATTATCATTTTAAACTTAAACCTGAAGAAAAGAGTCTTTCTCAAAGAGAGAGCTCTGCAAAGGGAAAACAAAAACATACTGTGGCATATGTGACAAAACACTTTGTCAGGCTTGTTTTTAACCTTTCCGCCAAGATTAGAGTGAAATTCCACTGAAAAGTTAACTATCTTGTAAAAAAGAAAGTATTATTCAAATAAAGTACAGTTTTGCACTCAGAAATAGCTTTTCATCATTGAAGAAACGCTAATATATTAAGTGCAAATTTTACCCCTTTTATCCCAGTAGAGCAGTGATCCGCAACCCCCGGTCCCCGGACCGGTACCGGTCTGCGGATTAAATGGTGCCGGGCCGCCGAAGAAATATTAAACTATTGTCATTTTATTTAAAGTGGTGCATTTCTCTCGGATATGCACAATTTTCCACGGAAATCACTTTATATTCCACGTTAAATTACTTTTATTCATTTTTGGTGTAACTATATTTTATTCTGAAAGCATATTTAAATGTAGTTAAATTTAAATTGTCATACCAAAACAATCTAAAATAAAAATAATCAACGTGTCCCACCCTCGGAGGGCCGCGGTAAAATTATCAAACGTTGACCGGTCCGCAGCGATAAAAAGATTGCGGAACACTGATTTAGAGGACGGGTTAAGATTTCTTATATAGAATATAAAAAATTCTCAAATTTTGTTACATTAAGTTTATTTAGGTTTAATTAATATCAGAAAATAGGTTTATTCTCAAATTCGAACAAAATAAATAAATTGGGATAAAGCGGGTTAAATGTATAAAGAATAAAATAATCTTAGTTTTATAAAAGTATTTGGATCATCAATAAGTAATTAAAAAAATGTACAATATGCTAACAAAAAAAAATTGAATTACGAAACATAAGCTTGAATTGCAACTTTATTCGAATATTTATATCCTGAAAGAGGAATATTTAACGTAGTTAACGTAGTAAACGTTTAGTTTAGTAGTTAACGTTTATAACGTAGTTATTAAAAGTATATATATATATATATATATATATATATATATATATATATATATATATATATACTTTTAATTATTTATCATCCACTAACATCTAAATTAAAATGCTCGATCAACTTATGCAGTGTTTTAATGTTAAAAAGTTGTTTTAAGCAAATTAAATCTCTTTTTTGGAACACTTAATATTATTTTAAACATAATGCTCTTTTTTAGAAATAATAAAATAAAAAATAAAAATATTAATGAAATAAAAATAAATCTATACCGACGTTTTCTTTTGTTTATTAAGAGCCATACTACTTTACTTATCCGTGGAAAGATTCCAGAAAATAATTATAAGCATAAAAAATAAGTGAAGTTAAAGTATTCGTAAAATACTAATATAAATTAAATATATGCAAAGATGAAATATAAAAATATTTCTTATTTAATGATACTCTACGATTCTGAATTTTGTTCAGTACACACGCATGCAGATATGCTGCGTCTAATATAAACTTGAATAAACTTTGTGTGTGTGTACATTTGAATAAATATTTTAAATCAACAATTTAGACATATTGATTTCACGATCATTTTTAAAATATGTAAGCACTACATTTATCGAAGTCACTCAAACATTTTCATTCAACTATTTTGTGCAATAAGTTGTCTGCATTGAGAAAATGGCAACTTCTAAATATTTGAGATATGAATTAATTCCAGAATATGAATTAGTTATGATTCCAGTATTTGACATTTCAAGTCGATGAATAAATGTAACTTTGTTTGAATAAGTCATTTAGCTTCCACAAATAATGAGCTTTTAAGAAACTAGCATGGTAAATTTTTACTTTGTGATGAATATTGTCGCTTAAGAAAGTCTTGAAATTGCTTTAATATATGTGTCTTTACATTCTCTTTATCTTGACAACTGAAATAAAATTAGTACATACGTAAGATAATTCCATTTTTACTTAAAACTATTTGCTAAGAAATTAAATACAAATAAAAACCTTTAAGAAAGCTAAGCTGAATTGTTTGCGTATTATTAAAGCGAAAGATCTTGAGAAACGTAGAAATAAGTTTGTAGAGAAATCTACTATAACGTCAAATGTACACAAAATCGTTCTTTATTTGGGAAGAGCAGCACATGATTCTCACATGAAACAATTTTTCTTTCATTCTACACTATTCTATAATATTGAGGAACATATTTTAATGCGTTTCAATGTTTTTTATTGCATTAATTTTTCTGAAAATCATTTCAAAAACACTTCTTGCGATTAAAATTATAATTAAAAAAAGGCACAATATTTTAAATTAAATATTTGATTAAATATCAAAATATTTCATAATGGTTTTGAACATATTCTTCTTGAACATTGTTTTCTTTCGATTTTTTCAATTTACAAACTTCAAGATTAAAAATAAATATATAGGGATTTTTCATAAAAGAGAAATAAACTGAAAAAAATTCAAGATTATTTTTATTCTTTTTGTTAAAAATTCAACTCAAAGATCTAAGAATTATATCACTTATCTTATTTTTGAATGAGAGGAAATTATTTAAAATATTACTTTCAGTTTTAAAGAAAAAGTAATTTAAATACCCTAGATAAAACACACAAAGAGAGTTCTAATACTTCAAGTAGTCATGAATCTTGATTTTAATTATTTTATCAAGAAAATATATAGAAAAATATTTGTACTGAATTTCGTAAATATATCAAACAAAATTTAATGATTTTAAAAAATCCGTATCTCCCTTACCTTCCTAAATCTCAGAATATTCAGAATTGTCAAAGTTTTAATGAGGCCTTTTCTATTTTTTATATGTTGTAATCCTTTTCAAAAATGAAACTGCCAGTGAAGTTATTTTTGGAATAATTTGTTCAAAGCCTCCAGCTGATCGGATAAAAACTTTTTCCTGCTAGAAAATGCTAACATAGAAAACTGTAAAACATGAAAAAACAATTATTGACTGGTGAATAGAAAAGGAACAAGTGAACCTAGGATCCTGGTGAGGGGAGGACAATTGTTATGGAGTAAATAAAAGATTTAGTTTTATGGACTTCATGTAACTGTATGAAGGAGAGTTGTTGAACCTTGAATAATATGGAAGAAGATTATTATATCTTACTGTGAGGATTGAATCTACCAAAAATTCACAAGTCTTTTGGATATTATTTAACTATCCCCTTAAGACCCAACCCACGCAATCATGCGGGTTAGACATTCTTATACATCTTTGCTGCTGGAATAGTCGTATGTGAAAAAATCTCGAATCGAATGATTGAGCGTGTTTGCAGAAGGTGTAATAACTTTTTTTTATCAAAAAACTGTGGTTGTAGCCCATATTTTACTTTCAGCTGGGAAATCTATTTGAATTTTACATACGCGTCTTCTTTTTATCTGTCGTGAAAAGGTAATAATAAATATATTTCTAATTGCTTGGATACAAATTTTTATATTAATGTTTAAATAATAGTAAAGTAGAAAAACAAATTTTTATACTCTAATAATGTGGTTTCTGGACTCGGGATTTCGTTACCCGCACGATCATGCGGGTTGTGCGTTACTTGAACCAATGCAGCTGTAAAGGTAAATGAATATCATGCTAATTTTCTTTTCTGTTTCAATAATTTTGATGAAAGCCTACATAAAAATGAAATAAATAGTTATATAATTAATACCAAATTTTCTTGGGAGTTGCCATGGATTATACTTTTTCTCACTTTTTTTTGCAATTAATTTTCTTTCCCTTGCATTTGTTGAGGAGTATGGCATTTTTATCCTTTCAACAGATATTTGCATCCATATTTCTCCCCCAAAAAAAAATCTGGGTTTTCCGGTGGTAGTTAATATGGTGCGGTTTAAGTATATATATTTAAATAATAAAATTTTCTGATACATTTTACTATTTTTCATAGAATACTGTGTTAACGTTTAACAAAAACGTTTTTCAGGTGTCTAAAAGGAGAAGAATTCTCACAGAAGAAATTTTTCAATTGAGGAAAAAATCAGATTGAACTTATATCAGAACTAAGTGATCTCTTGGATGAGATAACAAAGCTGCTAACAAAACATGAATCGCGTATACTGGAAGGAAAATCAAGTTCAGATGAGAGCGATGAAGAAACGCATGAGAATATTTGAAATGAAAAGACAATTTTGGATCATTCTTTACCATAAAAGAATCTTAAACACATTCAACACACAATCAATCTAACACACATTGTTTAGCTGTTACAATTTATAGGTTTCTGTGCAAACAAGATGCCATATCAAATAAAATTTCTATAAAAATCAAAATGGATTGCTTAAAATTTAAGTTAGAGATAGTTGAAGAGCATTATCAACCTCTCCACCTACTAACAAAAGTATTTTAACTGATGATGAAGATAACAATGTTGTATCTCCACTCGCAAAAAAGATCGAAGCGTTATAATTCATCTGCTATGCATGTCATGACTTTTATCCTGGCCATTCCAGGTTAAAAGACTTGATATGTATAGCCGTTTTTGATGTGTTGATGACATTTCAAGGGTTCAAGTGCAGATTTGAAAACTACTGAAGCAGTTCGAAAGCATGTTGTGAAAAATGCAATCGTTATTTATAAACAGTGTTTTTTTAAAGGTATAGGAGTTTAAGTTGGCATTACTTTCCAATATGGCGACCGATTTAACTGCTGTCAAGTAATTTATTCTCAGTTTGGTTTGGCAATTCATCAAAACGATCTTCAAGCAAAGCGTAGATTCGTCGAATGGGCCCAAAACGAGAGTGCCGTTGTTCCCGATTTTCATAAACGAATTTTGTTTAGCGATGAAGCGCACTTCTGGTTGAATGGCTACGTCAACAAACAAAACTGCCGCATTTGGAGTGAAGCTAATCCACAAGTGTTTGTCGAAACACCGTTACATCCAGAAAAACTGACTGTTTGGTGCGCTTTATGGGCTGGTGGAATTCCTTCTTCAAAAACGATGAAGGCCACAACGTTACAGTCAATGGTGATCGGTATAGAGCCATGATTACTAACTTTTTCATTCCTGAATTGAACAATCATGATGTCCAGGAGCTGTGGTTCCAACAAGACGGCGCAACATGTCACACAGCTCGTGCCACAATCGATTTATTGAAAGACACGTTTGGTGACGGCCTAATTTCTGCGTTTTGGACCTGTGAATTGGCCTCCAAGATCTTGTGATTTAACACTGCTAGACTATTTTCTGTGGGGCTATGTAAAATCATTGGTCTATGCAGATAAGCCACAAACGCTTGAGCATTTGGAAGACAACATTCGCCGTGTTATTGCCGATATACGACCACAAATGTTGGAAAAAGTCATCGAAAATTGGACGATCAGATTGGAGTACATCCGACCTAGCCGTGGCAGTCCTATGCCAGAAATCATATTTAAAATGCAATGCCACAAGATTATCTTTCGAATAAAAATATTCATGTCAATCGAATAATACATCGTTGTTTTATTGCAATTTAAAATTCTATACCTCTAAAAAAACATCCTTTACTTGTCAAAAACAAAACAAAATATTTCTACACGGTAAACAAATAATGAATTATTAAAATAGTTAATGATACATCAATTATTTATTTAATACTTATTTTTGTAACAATTTTAGTTGAATTAAGATTGTTTCTTCTATCAACTTAGAGCTAAAAATGCATAACTGGTAAAATTTCATAGGTGACCTGTTTCAAAGATAACGCCCAACCCGCACGATCGTGCGGGTACCATCTACATTCCAGGGAAAGAACAGGGAATTTTTAAAAATTTTTTCCAATGTCTTTTGGGTCCATAAAGTATTAATAATGAGAAGAATTGAATACTTGAAGATACAAATAATTCGGGTCTTAAAGAGTTATACAGTGAAAATCGCTTATTACTAAACTGAAGGACTGACAGATTTTTTCGTGCTAGAAAAATTCGTGTAAAAAAGAATATTGCAAAAAAATAATAATAATGAAATAAATAAAAAAATCTGTTCAACATGTATCAATAAAATTAGGTTTATTGGAGTTTATTTCATTTACATAGATATGTATATAGGCATATCCTAATAATATTATAAATGCGAAAGTGATTTTGTTTGTTTGTTACGCTTTCATGCATAAACCACTAAACCAATTTTAAAAATTCTTTCAGCAACCCAAAGCTACGCTCGTATTCCAGCGGGACCTTCGAGGGTGAAACCGCGTGGCTCAAACTTACGTCATTTTTATAACAATAACGTAGCTACAACAATGCAAGTAATTCATAACCCACCAAATTAGCGCAATATCTTACATTTAGTCAAAACTGGAAATTTTAATAAACTTTCTCTCTCTATATATAAATGTTATGTTGGTTTGTTTATGCTTCCACAACTCCAAAAGTTCTGCAACGATTTATCTGAAATATTGACATAATGTTGCATTCGAATCCGGGCGAGTTCTAATTCCCTTTTGAAATTCCTCTAAGTTTTTTAAAATTTGATTTTTAAGTGATTTATCGGTGTCATGACGTCATATCATGTCATGATTCTCTCTGAATACGAAAATTTATACTTTACACACAGTTTTTTTAGAGTTTTTAAAAGTTTTTACTTTATGTATGCTTATTGGTTGTCATATTGTCTACTTTTTTGTTCTTTGATATGTAATTGGGATTATTTTTCAAAAATAAATCATTTTTTTAAAAATTATTCTTTCAACAACTCAAATTTTGTTTTGTAGTTTTGGCAACAATCGGATAGCATGTTTTAGCATATGTTTACTATTTTGTTTATATTTTACATCGGGTTTTGTCTGTAAGATCTAAGATAAATTTGTTTACCTTTATTAAGCGAGGATGACTATTATATAATTGACTAATGTAAGCTACTTATTTTTCTGCCAAATATTTTCCCTTAACCCTTGATCTCAAATAAAGATATGTCGCCAAATGCCGCTATATAACATTCAATGTTTGGAAACAATATTTTTTCCCACTTGGTGATATTTTAATTTGACGAAATTAATCGACTGGTTTTTTAATAAGAATGTTTTTTCTGTTTTAGGCAACTTTTTAAATTTCATTTGATACTTACGTACTATCGCAACAATCAGCAACTGTCAAGATAACTCGCAAAGTTGCCAATTCTATTTTCGCACATGTTGCATGCGCGAAATTGTCAATCATGTGCTTCGATTTATACAATGTCGCCTATAGGTTGCGATAATACGTAAGCACCTTTCATTTGATGTTACTATTGAAATACAAATGGCAAAATTAAGATTTTCTGATTTTGAGTCATGAAAATATTGCACCTTATTTTGTTTTTGATTGCTTCATATATATATAAGATTTAAGTTTTTTTTAATATTCTTAAACATATTGCATTAGTAATTACTTCCATTACTACAACGAGTGTAATGGCACATCAAACTGAGAAAAAATGGGTATCAACAAACGAACAGTCAAAGAAGGACACAAACACATGCTGAGGGCGCAGCAGAGCAAGATGCAGCCAGAATTGAGGATGCACATTTGCGAGCACATCATTCGTGTTTTATAACATCACATGTGCTCTGTTCTCCACAAAAGAAACACAATAGGTTACAAATAGCTGAAAGATGTCAACCAGAAGCAGCACATTGGCATCAAACATGACTTTGTGGTGAACAATCATACAATAACAGTCACCTTGCATTTCGGTACAACACAGTGGTAGATTCTAGGTTCAGGCAGCCTGTTCTCATCAACACAATGACTGAAGTGTATCCTTATAGCAATGCTCTGAAATTTAAGGGAGAACAAAAGGAATGTTTTTTACCACTGGAAAAATTTAACCGCCTCAACTCGGAGAATCACAGAGCCATTAAAAACTTTGCTTGCCAGATATACTGCGGATCCAAACCATTTCCTTTATTACAAAAGGAAGTACAATTCTTGTTTTCAAATGACATTGTTTGGATAAATGTGCATTTGTGAACACACCTTTGATTTAACAGAGATATCCATAAGCATTGTAAAACCAACCCATTGCCCTCAAAGAATCCAGAGTAGAGTCATGCAAAATTTATCTTCGAATTTGAGCTCTCCACTCTCAATAAAATGTAAATAAATTTAGGTTCATAACAAAAGGACAAAAATAGGCCGTAAAAACTTTAAGCATTTGATTAACAAATTATAAATGATATCAGTTAAGGAAAGTTTTGCGTGTATATATATATATATATATATATATATATATATATATATATATATATATATATATATATATATATATATATATATATATATATATATATATAAGATTTCTGGAAGATGGGTAAAATTATCGTAAAACGTGGCGAGTGGATATTATTACAGTAGCGAACCCCAAAGATAGGGCGTAGCCGTTGTTGATTTTCTTTTATGTTGATGCATTTTTCGCATGTAAACGAGGCAGTATTGTAGATTAGGAATCCAATTTATTGAATGTCTTGAATCTTTAAGGCATTTTAATTATGATGAACATGGACGACACAACACAGACAAAGAAGGTACAACACAAAGCAGCTGGCTACATATTCACAGAGAAACAAATGAAGAAGACAGCGAGATTACACAAGGTTTCGGCTTTTATAGTACACGTACTTATGACGTAATAACAGCTCTGATTGGATAGAATTGGCGGAATTTGGATGTCTGGTGCAATAAGAGTACTCGATTAAGATTAAAATCAGGGTGTTAGTGTAGAACCAAATAATTAAAAGATTATTGCAGTACTATTAAAAGAATTAATTAAAAAGATGCTAGGGGAATTATTACATTTATATATATATATATATATATATATATATATATATACACTGGTGTGCAAAAAATTAAGGACCAGACGGTTTTTTCAATATAACTTTTGTTCAAAAAGCTTTCCAAATCATCACATTTAATACCGTAAGATCCCCAATACGTACGGACATGTAATGTAAGCCACACTTACTAAAAAAGAGAAATCAGAGGGATAAAAAGAAGCTTGATTGAAACAGTAGCATGGAGCGCAATGCGACTGAAGGCCGAAACATCCTGTGATGGGTGTCCAGCAAGAAACATCCGGTCTTTAGTAGGGGATATGATCTCCCCTGACTGCTAGGCCGGTTTCACAGCGTCTGCCCATGCTGAGAATGAGGGTGTGAATGAGTTGTTGAGGCATTGCTGACAAATTCGTCTTGCAGCGCCAATCGAAGCTCCCGAATCGTTACTGGTGGTATGGTACGAGCTGCCAAGCGTCTGCCTAGAAAAATCCCATACATGCTCGATGGGATTGAGATCCGAGATCGTGCCGGTTAATCCATACGTTCAATATCCTTACTCTCTAAGAGCTGTTCGTCAGCTGCTGTGCGATGACATGGTGCATTATCGTCCATGAAAAGAAACCGCAGACCCATAGTGCCTCTAAAAGACGCACATATGGAAGAAGAATCTCGTTACAATAATGGGTCCCGTTGACTGAACCGGCGTCGAAGATGCAGAAGGTCTGTACGACTACCAAGCATGATGCCTCACCTCAACGAGAACACCGCGACCTCCATACCTCCCTCCCTTTCAATGATGTTCGAGGGATGATTGCGGCTTCCCCGCTCCCTCCAGATGAGTATGCGATGAGAATCGCTACCAAACTGAATCTGCTCTCATCTGTAAAGAGTACTCGTCCCCATTCATTGTCTCTCCAATTCCGGTGTTCCCGGCACCAAAGAAAACGCCTTCTCCGATGAACAGGGCGTAAAAGGGTACACACCGTACAGGACGTCGTGCAAACAGACCACCACCGTGCATCTTCTGGCCACGGTAAAACGCGATATCGGTCGTCCAGTCGCCTGTGTCGTGTGTCTAGCGATTTCTCCCGCTGTCTTCCGCGCCTGTTTCTTCTGGTCTGTAAGATAATGTACCGGTCATTCTGTGGGTGTGGTTCCTCGTGGACGACCACTACTGAACCCCTGGATAGCTGTTCCTGTAGTTTGAAATTGTCTCCAAGTCGTAAAACGATGCTGTGGAGCAATTCCGAACTCTGCAGCCACACTTGTCACACTGCGGCCTTCCTCCAACTTCCCAATGATTCGACCTCGTTTAAAGGCATCCAGACGTCGTCTAACAGATTAATTATTCGCCATTTCTCGCTGAGGCAGCAACTTCGTGTGATTTTAACTTCTATACGACGTGCAATCTCTTTGCCAGAAATACTGATCTTACACCGACAACATGCTTTATACTTCTCAGACACTCCCCCATTACGTCTACCTGCATATCTGCGCATGTGCTACCGTACATCACCTTACTTAATCTCCTGATTGGTCTTTCTGTCCGCTCTGCCTCTTCGTTCAGCTGATATGCTAATTTTTCGACTTCATCCTTAATTTTTTGCACACCAGTGTATATATATATATATATATATATATATATATATATATATATATATATATATATATATATATATATATATATATATATATATATATATATATATATATATATATATATGCATTATAAAAGATCCCATACCTGCAATGAAAATGTTTTAATATACTGAAAACATGTGCTTTCTCTTTAATAAGACAGAGCCACAGCAACGCGCGGCAGCGTACAGCGAGTATTTTTATAAAATTTTCTCACATTTGTAATAAATAACTGAAACATAGTGTTATTTAACATCTTTACTAAAAGCTATTTTTAAATAGTTTTTTTAAATGACATTTGCTTATTAAGTTACGTTTATTAAATGTCAAACTCAAACTTTGAGAAATATCGTCCAGTTGGCTAAAAAACTCTCTATTCCGACAATCCCAGAAGTTTTAATACTGATTTTCTACCACTTTTTAAACAGGGAAAAAACATAAAGTTTTAGCAAATTACGTGATATTGAAAGCTCTATAGTAATATTAAATGTCAGTTTAATAAAAAAAATTTAATTAATCAAATATCTATTATTTTGAAAAATTATTATATTTTTTTTACGAAAAAAATCAATATAAGATAATGTTTTGTACAAATTTTTTCCCTTATACTGTACTGAACTTAGATATTTTATATGGAGATATTACTATGATGATAAACTAAATATTACTATGGAAAAGACCATATAATGCTAATCGTTCAATAAAATTAGGGAATTTTACGCAATACTTAATCATCTTGCTGTCCTTCTAATCCTCAAATCCATTAATATAAATAAAAGAGTACATGGTGGAACATATTTTGCGACGATTGTAGCAATTACATGCGAATATGACTTCAATGAACACATTTACAACGAAACTATAATAATAATTGAAAATAAGGTTTTCATATTGGTTGGGTAGAGGCTACATGATTTTGGAATAAATAATCCACGACGAGAATCGACGGAAATGACTTCGGTAGTGAAATTGCTCCAGAATTAGGCTACGGTGTTATACCATTGCAACAACAAGTAACAGAATTAATCCCTCAATTTACTCCGAAACAAAGTCCCGGTTACCATCAAGTATTACGTAAAATAGAATCTGACAGTGGTGTGCTCTCTTTTCTCGAGGCCCCCTGGAGGAACCGGAAAAAGTTTTTCCAAAAACTTTTCCAAAATTTTTCCGTCAGCAAAAAACCAGAAGATAGCAGTTGCCGTGATTTCTTCCGGTATAGCCGCAACACTACTGACCAGTCTCCGTACTACACATTCTGTTTTAAAATTACCGTTGAATCATATGCAATTTAAGCAGAAATAGCTCTCAAGGTAGGATGCTTCGACAATGTAAGCTTTTAGTGTGGGATGAAAGTATGATGTCTCATAAGAAAACTATAAAAGCGACTAAACTAATCCGACTCTTCAGGAGTTACAAATAGTACAGATATTATGGAAGAAATGGTAGTGTTATTCGCGCTGGTGATTTCCAACAAACTCCAGTAATCCAGATGGGTATACCGGAAGATGAAATCAGAGCCTGTATTTAATCATAAAGCTTATGGGCGAAAGTTGAAAAATTCAACCTGAAAGCAAATATAAGAGTACATCTTCATAATGGCGTAGATTCGGAACATTATGCAGAGACGCTATTGAAAATTGGTCATGGATGTTCGGACGCAGATGTGTTGAAGGTTACCTTTTACTTTCCAGAGAGTTTTGTAATTTTGTAGAAAATGATGTAGATCTTTTTGCCCAAGTTTACCTGGGCTTGCAACAAAATTTCAATTGTGATCAGTGGATGTGCGCAAGATCAAGATTGGCGCCTAAAAATGACTTTGTCAATAAAATTAACACTGAAATTTAAAAAAAACATGTGGGAGGAGATGAAGGAATATTTATCAGTAGATACACAATCATAGCTACACAGAACAAAAATACTTCATATCCCACCATCTTAAATTCACTTGAACTTTCGGGTTTACCTTCACATAAACTTCAATGAAAACTAAATGTACAAGTTATGCTTGTGCAAAATCTCGATGATCCTTGACTACGTAATAGAAAGAGGATTCAGACAACAAAATTGATGCTAAATATACTTGGTGCCACAATTTTAACAGGTGTCGAGAAAGGAGAAAGTGTTATCATACCTCGAATTCCAATTATCCGCACTGACCTATCGTTTCATGAGTTCGACCTATGAGTTCAATTTCCAATCAAACTTAGTTTAGCTGTTTCTATTAACAAAGCGCAAGGACGAACATTGCAGGAATAATGGGCGCATTTGGAAAGGTCATGCTTTTCTTATGGCCAACTACACTTGACTCCTAAAGTCTGCGTACATGTGATCATTTTTCATATTCATGTAAATATCGCTAATTAAATGAAATCTTTCTGAATCAATACTGTTTTTATTGATTCCTCTAACGTTGTAAATTCAAATAGTATAAGCAACAATCACCCGAATATTACATAAAATAATACAAATGTTTATAACTTGAGAACGTCACAAATCGTGTGCATCAAAAGTCTGCACATACTGGAAGTAACCTTTACACAATAAGGGATTGTAACTAAAAGTTAATACTTTTTAATCTATTGCGTTTTTTCTAAAACTCTCTCAGCATATTTGGCAGGGATAGAACTAGCTTAGTTGTTTCATCTGTGGATATTTGTTCCATTCTTCTAAAGGGTGTTTTTTTAGAGGTATAGAACTTTAAATTGCAATAAAACAACGATGTATTATTCGATTGACATGAATTTTTTTTATTCGAAACAATCTTGTGGCATTACATTTTAAATATGATTTCTGGCATAGGACTGCCACGGCTAGGTCGGATGTACTCCAATCTGATCGTCTAATTTTCGATGACTTTTTCCAACATTTGTGGCCGTATATCGGCAATAAACACGGCGAATGTTGTCTTCCAAATGGTCAAGCGTTTGTGGCTTATCCGCATAGACCAATGACTTTACATAGCCCCACAGAAAATAGTCTAGCGGTGTTAAATCACAAGATCTTGGAGGCCAATTCACAGGTCCAAAACGGGAATTAGGCTGTCACCAAACGTGTCTTTCAATAAATCGATTGTGGCACGAGCTGTGTGACATGTTGCGCCGTCTTGTTGGAACCACAGCTCCTTGACATCATGATTGTTCAATTCAGGAATGAAAAAGTTAGTAATCATGGCTCTATACCGATCATCATTGACTGTAACGTTGTGGCCTTCATCGTTTTGAAGAAGGAATTCCACCAGCCCATAAAGTGCACCAAACAGTCAGTTTTCTGGATGTAACGGTGTTTCGGCATACACTTGTGGATTAGCTTCACTCAAATGCGGCAGTTTTGTTTTTGACGTAGCCATTCAACCAGAAGTGCGCTTCATCGCTAAACAAAAATTCGCTTATAAAAATCGGGAACAACGGCAATCTCGTTTTGGGCCCTTCCGACGAATCTACGCCTTGCTTGATGATCGTTTTGATGAATTGCCAAACCAAACTAAGAATGAATCACTTGACAGCTGTTAAATCGGTCGTCATCTTGGAAAGTAATGCCAATTTAAACTTCTATACCTGAAAAAAAAACACTGTTTAGTACATGTAAAATGTAATTAAGTATTCGTTATGAATAATATTTATTTGTGTTAATTAATTATTCAGTAATATATTTTTTGCTTTGTTTTGTTCTCGACAATCGACAAAATCAAAAATAATACTTTTGGTTGCGTATCGGGCTATGATACGAGAATGGTAGACCTTCAACGCTCGACCTCCCCTGAAAAATTCTTGTTTGCTACTGTCCAATGTCGTAGGTGTAGTGAGGTGTTCGGAAAAGGTTATTATAACTTAATGTGTGTATTATTTTAATATTAATAAATTATATTAATAAATTAATTATTATTAATATTTATATAATTAATAATAAATATGTGCTTATCTACAGGACTAAAATAAAAGAAAAAAACAACACTTTTAAAAACCGCGTCTAAAACAGAACGCAAGATACAAATTTAATAATAATAGCCACTCATATAATTGTATCAAATTATGTATTTATTATGAAATAAGTGAAACATTTTATCTAAAGTTAGTTTTCGTTCTTATAGTCAGTATAGTCTTAGTCTGCGTACTGTCAGCCAATCTTGAATTTTCCGTACATAATTACTAGCTGGTAAAATCTTCGGGCAGTCACCTGAAAATTTCTTCGCTCTGTCCACCTGTTGATCGCAATCGACGTAATGCCCACCCCGGTTTTAGAGAATCCATTCTACATTTTTTATAATATAAGCGTAAAAATAGCTGAATTTTATTTTACTTTTAGAACATCTAACGACGTCTTGTCGATATATAAATTAACACAGGTTCAAAGACCGACATGAAGCAGATAGGCGTCAAGAAGTAACTGTACCTTTTTTCAAAAATGCAAATTTTTCAACCATTTTTCAATATTCAGTGCTAATAAAATCATCCGTGTTGATCAAATTTAGAAAAAAAATGTCATTTTTTGAACTTACCTGATATTTTTCTGTCCTTGGAGTGTTAAGTTATTAATATTTTAAAATTCATAAATTATAAAATATATATATTAAACCTTATTAAGTTATCAGAAAGAAACTGAATATTAATTACGATAACTTAAATATCAACTACTACAATTATAAGTGAAGTCATACACAGAAATCGACACGGCTATTTTTTCTGGAAAGTAATAAATGTTTATGGCGCAATATATATATATATATATATATATATATATATATATATATATATGAATTCTGCTATGTGTTAAATAAATCTTTTTCCAATAAGTTTAGAAATTTGAGTAATGTTCTGAGCATTATTTGACAAAAAATGAGCATTTCTAAAGAAGCTTGTAATTCAGAAAATTCTAATTGCAATGGGGTTCATGTAGTGACAAGGGGAGCTCTTAAATTAGCAGCACAAAGGAACTGCTCTCAGAAAAAAAATACTCAGAATAATTATAATGGCTTCACCATAAGGTTATAGGATCTTGGAGTGATGTGGAATTGCGGAGAGTCCGCTGTCTCACAATATTCAAAAATGGCTGAAAATTTGCGATCTTTTATTATAAAATCTGCATAGTTTCAACAACATGTTTATTTAAAAAAATCTAAACAAGCATATTTATATCAAAAGTATTAAATGTATTTCTCTTTTTAAACAATTGTTGATTTTTGTTTCAATAGTTTTCTTCTTATAACTGGTACTAAGAAAAGAATAATTAAATTAAAAACAAGCAAAAAGTGGTGTTTTTCTAATAAAAATGTGTTTTTTAGGCATAAGTATTTTTGAAACGTTTTCGAACGAGTATCATATTGTTTATTCTAAAAATATGGGCATTTTTATCAATATTAAGACTAGCAATTATAAGAGTTAATTAAAAATAACGTCAAAAATAGCTTTCCAACTAAAGAAGTAAAAAAGGAACATCAACCCCCGTCTATCTTTCCCATTATGTGAAAATAGACTTTTACTCTGACCTTTCAGCATCAGGCCACTTTTATCTGCTTTTAGAAAATAAAATGTTACTACAGTTCAGCAAATTTTTAGGTAATTTTTTTTTCGTCAGATTCTTTTTCAATGAAAAGGAATCTCATTTCTTAAGAAATGTCAATGCATACTGTGTATTTTACTGTCGCGAGTCGTGAACATTATCAGCAAACTATTGCTATGATGTTATTTAATAGAAAAGGAAATATAGAGTATGTTAACTGCAGTGCGTAATTTAAAAAAAAAGCTGCTGCATAAGAAAATTACTTTTCTTTTATTTAACAACTGTCACAAACATCAAAAAGTAAATAACTGCGTTGAAGTAAACAAACATTAAATCATTGCTAAGCAATTTCTAAAATTGTTCAATGAAGATTGAGCAATTTATTTTAAAAGTGATATATAAAAATTAATAGTGATTAATTGTATCTAATTAGTAATATAAATAGTAATATATATTCTAAAAAGTAATGTATAAAGATTCTGAATAGTAAATTTATGTATAAGTTTATCATAAGAATTTTTAAACTTATGTGTTCCGAAATGCTGTAGAATATTAAAATAAGTATTTTACCATTGTTTTGGAATTTTAAAATCCATTTAATTTTTTTTTTATCTGGTACGTTCGTTATATGCATTTAAGACGTTCACCCAAAATGTATTATTTTTTTAATTTCCTATTCAAGTTTTACTATTGGTACATTAAGACTTAATGCGAGTGTTCTTCAACATTGATCAAATTAAAGGTGCTTTTATCATATCAACAATATTGATTGACTTGAGATTGTGTAGGGGAGAAAATAATGTTTTATTACCGAAAGACTTTTTTCATCATATTTTTGTGTACCCAATTTGACTATTTTAGAAAATTTTATATTAGGAAATTGTGAAAAACGCCACTTTTTCTTGTTTGGTAAAATTATTTTTTGTGAACCGAGTTATTCTTGAATCAGAAAAGAGTGAGTGGCAGTGGTATTAACGTCATAATTCAAGGATGTTGCAGCTTTGACATATATTTTAAATGCACTTCCCACTTGTACTCATCGGGTCTTTAGGCACTAGTCTCGAACTCGTACCACTACTGCCATGAGTCCACGAGTACATGATCTAGATAACTTGGGTACCATGGCCACTTGGTTCGGATATATTGTAACGCAGATCTGGGGTTCGAGGATTCTATGCCATCAGTCTCAAAGAGCCAGGATATGGGTCAGGAGCGAGGGAAATTTATTGACGAAAAACATTCTTTGAATTACAGGATACAGTACTCAAACTCAGTAAATGTCAGAAGGTCTTCACACCTTATGTAGTGCTCAGATAACAGGATCAGTGTCTATAAAAATTACAGTTACGTTTAAAAATTGTTCGCAAACACTCGTTCATCCTGTTCAACAGCTAAAGTAATAACTAATCGCTGGTAGACTCTTCAATGGAAAAACAAAACGAACTAATCACTAGTCAAAGCCATAGTAACTCAGTTTCGGCTAGTGACTTCCTCTTTATAGGCCTCACAGATCTTGCGAGAAAGATCCGCTTAGGACTAGATAATTATATTAGTACACTTCTCCACTAATTACCAGAAGAATCCATAGGGTCATGAAATCGCCAATAAGGTCACCAAAATGATCGCCAAAGGTCATCAACATAACCACTAAAAATGAAGCCAACTTGGCTCTACCTCATTGATTTTGCCAAGTTTTCATTGAATCGCCTTTTTAATATAAGGAACGGTGTTGCTTGCGAATATTACAAATTTAACATAGGCTAAAGCCAACGACAGGTGTATATCTAGCCCCTTACCACGATGAATTTCGTGGGCCTCGATCTGACTACGTCAGACAGGTGGCATGGGTAACAACAATAACAATACAAAATTACCATAAAATAAATACAACACAGAGTAATATTAACATATTGTTCATCCTGATATAAGTTATTTACACTATTTTAAGTTTTCTTTATACAAAATTCGTAACAATATTGTAACAAAAGAGAAACTAATTTTCAAAATTATCTGCCTGAAAAAATCTTTTTATTTTAATTTTCTACTTAAGCAACATTTTTTTAATCAGTCGAAATCTATGGCATTGTATTTTTTTACACTTTTTTTAGCATTTCGATTGAATTGATTTTTTTGCGTTGCAATGTGTTATTTACTTATCGTGTTCTCAACTAAAATGATATTCGAACTGATTACAAAGCAAGGTGTCTCAAAAAGGAGTAAATGTACTTTTTATGGGAAAAATCCGTTTAATTCAATTTAGTAGAAAGAAAGCTTCTTAAAACTAAAATCTTTAGCTTTAAAAAAAACTTTAAAAAAATTTAAAACTTTTTTTTTTATATACCCCAAACATCTTCCAGTGTGAAAGTGTCTGACTAATAGTTTCTAGGATTTAAAAATTAAAATATAAACTCTAGTAGAAAATTTTTTCATCACTCATATATGCATAACCTTACAAAATTATTTGAAGTTATTATATATATTTTCCTCTGAATCATAATTTTAAAAATCCCTACTTAAAACACCCCTTTATCTCGCATTAAATGACTAATACCTATATTTTGACATATTTATTCATAATTCTTAAAATTTTGTGCGATTTATAGAAGATTCCTAACATGCTTACATGTCCCTAACTAAGCAGTTCAAACACTATCCTTAATACATATCCTCACTATCCTCTGTTATAATTTCTAAAAATATTACGTACTCTAATTCACTTGATTATATTTTTTATATAATGTTTTTGCCCTCTGTTTTTCAATGTATTTTTAAAATTAAATCAGCATAATTCCCACTCTAGTTTCATTACACTTGAGAATAGCAGATGGACACTTCTCATGTGATGTTAAAAATAAAAACATGATCAAAATATTCCGAATTTTAACTGCCTTATCTACAAATCACAAAATGAATTGCAACCACATGGGCACGTTACAGTCATATATAATATAGTACATACGTACGAATTTATGATCTAAATTTTAAGGGAGTGTATAACACATCTAAAGAACATTATTTATTTTTTTGCACAAAGATTTAGGGTCGTCGGAATGTTGGTAGAAAAATAAGTAAATCTGCGGAAAAGAAGAGCTTATTATTTACATTACTGTGAAATACTTTCTAAGAATGATTTGTTATATCTTAAAGAAGAATTTCAGAGTAGCAGAACGAACTTCTCTCAAACACCATGTTATTAAGTTCTGAAATCCTGATTCTGTTGATAAATGAATGGGTTTTATAAAGGATTATCTTACAGTCCAAAATGTTGTGAATGCATCCATTCTGCATTAAAGAAGTGTGTGTTTCTTCAGTTCAGTTAGAACTTTAAAATAAACTTTTCACTCTAGTACTATGTTCTTAGGCACAAAGCTCTTCTTGAGAGCAAGCAAGAAATGTGTTAACAATTAGCCAGACATAAAAAAACTTCCATTTTGCACATTTAAGATTCTTCAAAAATTTACTCTTATAAAATACTTTTCTCCTTAAGAGTACTGCACAAAACTTAATACCTAAAATTTTAATATGCAAAGAAACAAATGAGATAAACTTTTCGTTTCCGAAAAAGTTACCGCTAATATCTCGTGGACTATAAACAAAAGGGAATTACGTTAGCCTTACTCTGTACATGATTCAATAAGAACATCCTACTCTCAATTGGTAAAAGATATAGCAATTCAGCGTTTAAAAATTTGACTTAGAAAACATAAGATAAAAGTTTTTTTAAAAAACTATTCTGTGTGTATATATTTTAGAATTAAAATTATTTATAAAACTTTTTCAAAGCGAGCATAAAAAATCAAATCTCATTCTTTTGTTTATATATATATATATGAATTTAAATGGGAGATTTTATATTTATATATATATATATATAATCATGACAAAAGGAGCTCTAATATGTATATTTTATTGAAACATAATAATTGAAGCACAATAAATACGTTGATTAGATCTAAAAAATCCCTTTATGTGCGTGTGTGGGCGTAATTGAAGCTTGCTTTCAGCAATGGTTTCAATTGAATGGGATGAAGCAGTTAAGGTATTCGACGTTCGGAATCGTGATTTTGCAAAAGGGCATAAATGGATAATTTTTTCATGATATTTAGTGTTACTTAAATTAGAATACATATATACAATTATTTTTGGACATTTTGCAAAAAATTATTTAAAGTCAATATTTTGGGCAAAAACTAACTTTTAGAATAATTTTTTCAAAAATGTTCTCCTTTTGTGAAAAATGCTTCTTTTATAATAATATTGTATCTGTATATGCAGCTCAGACTTCTCTACTACAAAAGACTCAACTAGAATGTTTGAAAATATACACTGCTGGACAATTGCCTAAGGACGGATAACACTATCATCCATAGCAACCACAAAATGAAAGGAAGCAAAATGTGGAAAATTAGAATAGAGTGCGGGATATTAGTAAGGGAAGAAGTATGAGTATATGCAAATTTTTTTTTTCCACGTCTGTTCATCACGTGATAGCGTTCATAAGAGCTTTAAGGTTTTGACGCGTGTGGACGGTTGTTGTTTTGTTTCAGTCAAGTTTTTACAGGAAAAGATTAATAGACAGGCACATAAAATTTTTGGCATGTCTTCCCGACATCACATAGATGATTTTTATGCGTTTGGTGTGGAAAGGAAGATCCGAAGAAGGGCAAAAATAACAGATAGATGTGCCAGGGGAGTTCGACATCGCTCAGCATTGTTTCACGGCTGTGGGAGTCATTTAAAACTACTGAAATGTGTAGTAGACGGCACTGGGAGAGGTCGTGTTAGAAGTACGACGCCTGCAGAAGAATGATGATATATCGTCCATCTGTCTGCTAAACGGAACAGGCGTACCACTGCTCAGCAGGTGGCGGCAAATCAGTTTCTTGCTGCCTCAGGAAAGCGAATCTCCCGAAAAACTGTTGCCAGACGTTTGAAAGGAGGAAGACTATACGCACTGCACACCTGTTGTGTGTCCCATTGCCAGACAGCACCACGTACTGCCCGTTTGCAATGGTGTCGTGAGCATCTTGAACTGAACAGGACTGGGCATGCGTACTATTCTCAGATGAGTAGGTTCAGTCTGTCATCGGATTGTAGACGCCAACTGATCTGGCGCGAGAGTGGTACTGCTTATCGCCCAGAAAATATCCGGGAAAGAACCGATATCCGACATGCAGTATCATGGTGTGGGCCGGAATCATGATCAATGGCCGCACGCGCCTACATGTGGTTGCGAATGGGACATATGACGGGCCAACGATACATTGATGAAGTTCTACTTCCACATGTTCGTGTTTTCTGTGGCTGTCGGTGATAAATTTGTTTATGGACGACAGCACACAACATGCCATCGAACACTTGCCGTTCCGGATTGTCTAGACAGCGAGGGTATTCAACGTCTCGTATGGCCAGCGCATTCTCAGATCTAAACCCCATTGAAAATGTGTGGGGATGCTTTGGGGAGGCAAGTTGCTGGTCAAAACTATCCTCCGACAAAACAAGAACTTGCTCTCATCCGTGCACTCACAGAGGAATGGGATAAATTGCCTCCTCAACATCTGCTGGATAATGTTGTGCAAAGTATAGTACTACGTGTGGAATGTTTGCATCACACTCCACGGTGGACATATCTCGTACTGATACCTTTCTTTAAGGTGCCTGCTGACTTTTAGATGCATTGTTCCATTTCTCCGTACGCAGATCAAATGAACATTTTTTTCTTTCAGATGTTTCACAGCTTTTGTACTTTCAGAACAATAAATATTCTTTATTCTAATGTCTGAACTGTGTGGCAACTATATTTTATCCTACTAGGCCTCATGTCTCGCTTAATGTTATGCTACATAGCAATTTGTGATCCGTCCTTACAATTGTCCAGCAGTGTATAACTTAGAAGTGTGTTTATCCATATTTTACGACAACTGAGGGGGAGAAAATTTAAGAAAAAAAAACGCCGATAATTATTTCAATTGAAGTTTGTAACTCTGAAAATAATGTGAATTTTCAAATATTATAGCTGCGCTTCTGAAACAGATATGAGTTATATACAGGCAAAATAATATTATAATAGGAGCATTTGTGACAAAAAGAAAGGAAAACATTTTAAAAAAAAGATTATTCTAAGTTAATTTTTTGGCAAAATATTGTATATAAATAATTTATTTTGTCAAAATGTCCTTAAACAATTTTACACATGTAGTCTATTCTAATTGATACTAAATATCATGAAAAGTATCATTTTATGCGCTTTTAAAATACCGGTTCCGAACGAAGTCGGATACCTTAATAATGAATGTGACACATGAAATAAATGACAAGCAGAGAGACTCACTAGCAAAACAAGTAATGGATCTTAAAAAAAGATCAATTGGACTTTTTTAAAAAAACATGAGTTTTAGGAAGCACAATGTAGAAGAACGAGGGAGAGCTATTAATCTCTCAAATATTTCGTCTTATTCAGAAATGTCCTTGATATAAAAGTTGAATCAAGCAAATAAGAAAGAACATCCTGGACATTAGGAGAGTCAGAATTAAGATATTTTTCTTATATTCTTAAATTGAACTTGCTGGATACAGCATTGTGCAGTCTGTACCTGTATATATTTCATGACTGGCAGATACCTTTTTTTTTTGTCTCCTACTAGAACATTTTGACTGGCATTGCATACATATTTATGGTAGGATTTCTAGGTTTGATAGATTGTACAATAATAAGAGCTCCACAGAATATTTGTGTAGCCGAATGGTCACGAACCGGTGACAGGAGTTATTTTTATGGAATTATATATATATATATATATATATATATATATATATATATATATATATATATATCGCTCAAAGTCCCTGTTACCAATTATTATTCTCTCTTTGAGGGACTAGTGCCCATTTAATTCAGGGAGATTTGCTACCAGAATGAAACACTGGTAGGATGATTTTGGGTTATTCCCTGGGGATGTTCTTATTAATTTTTAGTTTGTAGCTCAGTAGTTCAAAAAAAGAAAACTATTTATCTATAACGCACTTTAAGTCCTCGCATGGATCCTTCGGGGTCGAGTTTTACAAAATCCGTTCATAGCAGATCTCTACTCTATAAGAGGTTCATGCGTACCAAATTTCAAGTCGGTAGGCTTGAGAGTTCCAGAGATATCGTGAAGAGTGTATGAGCCGCTTTTTTCTCCTTTATTTATAGGCTCATTCGCTACCAGACCGACAAACTTGCAGAGTGTGTAAGAAATTTACAGTGACAGCATACAGCCAAAGTTTGATGTCCGATGCCTCTAAATACCCTCCGCGTACACACGGAATACGTGATTGTTAAATCAGTGGGTCCGAAAGCCTTGTGAGTCATTACAGTAATAACCGTGGGTACAGGATGCTGGAGAATGTGTGACGGGCTCACGCGTCTTTTCTTTAACATGTCCTTTGGGTTATTTGGGCCAGAATTAATGGCAACTCTTTTCCAACAAAATCCAAGAAGAGAAGTGTGAATGAAAAATGCAAATGAACAAGCTTTTAAATATCGGAACTTAGAGTGAACGAGAGGAAAATGTATGGCAATTTGTGATAGTGCATGGAAATTGGCAGGTAGTTGACGTCTAATAGAGGAATCGTGGTTCAAAGATCTGAATGAGCTTTTACGTGACTGTGATTAGAAGTTATAACTGATCTGAATATATTTAATTCAAGTTTCAAGTTTTACACCAGTGCATACAAGTAAAAGAATATTCAGCATGCAGCAAACACAGTGATTCCTTAAGCTATATAAGGTAGGATTGACTATTTAATATTAGAATCACTGATTAGGCGGTTCAGTTATTGATAGCAGTCTGAATTAGATTAAGTCTTATTAGCTAAATATATATATATATATATATTATATATGGTGTGTTGTGTATTTTTTGCCATCGTAAATTATCTCATATTAATTGTAATTTAATTTGTTAAAGGTTTAAGTTGAAGATCTTAATAGAGTCATATTAAGATAATGTTTGATTCTAGTTCTTTCGTTAATCCCACACCTCTGGCTCATTCTGATACTTCAAGAGATGTTCTCCCAAAGGGAGGAAAATCACAAAATGTTTCCCTCCTTCCAGTTTCATGCCTAAATTATGGAGGTGGAGATATTGGTGGCATCATCTATAGTACAGAAGTCGAACTTCTCTTAGGCTATGACTACTTTCTTTCCTACCCTTTGGGAAGTACACGACTTCAACAAGACAAGGGAACATGGCTGTATTATGATCTCCATGAACTGGGTTTTCTCGCTGTGCACAACAGACTCGTGTTGAACACAACGTGGCAGTACCATCTAACTTTGCGTCGCACGATGGAGTTCAGAAAGGTCTACGGCTCACCGAAGAGGGAAGTGATGCTACAAACCAGCGTATTTACCCATTGACTATCTGAAACCTTTTATCTAAGTCACCTGATATCTGGAGGCAGTTGCCTCCAGGGAGCCTATGGAGCTATGTCTACCCAAGCCGTACGCAGCAGATTGCGTGAATAATAGTTACGTGCACAGATACATGGAACAGAAAATACAGTTGACCACACAAATCAGGCTAGACTTCTGGATTGATGGTGTTATCATCGAATGACATTCAGTATTCTTCACGAATGAATCGTTTCTGTTTGTGTGGGAAGGATGTCAATCGACAGGTATGGCGTTGAGCCGGAGAATGATACGAACCTACACATTTCGCCGAATGTCAAACCGGTCTTATTCCACGCAATACAGTGTGTAAAGGGAACACTGTTTGATAACAGGACGCCTCTGGTACACATTGACGCTTTGTCTGACAGCGCATCGCTACGTTACACGTTGTACATCCTGTGGTTCTGCCTTTTGCTGCAGGACACCCAACATGGTATTTCAGCAAGATAGTTCCAGGTCACCTGTCGCACGGGCGAACTCTTAACAGCCTTACTGGTTTGGTATCTTTACCTATTCGACAAGCTCTCCAGATCGAAATCCGATGGGACATCTGAGGACGTGACATGAACCTAGGACCTCTAGAGAAACCCGTCGATGGTCTAGGTATACTAGCAAATGTGGCTTGGAAATGGTTACCTCAAACAACGATCAATAATTTCATTCCTTCTTCAGAGTCTCGACAGCGCAGGGTGGACCTTGGCTTTCTGGAAAGCCTTTTCCCACCACCAGCCTTCTTCCTGTTGGTGTTCTAAAATTCTTAGTTTTTCAAATTTAGGAGATTTTTTCTAGGTCATCAATTCATCTAAAATTTTGGCATGCCGTGTTCTAATTGGTTGAGCATTGAAGACTTTTTTTGGTGGTGTGGTCTTCGTTCATTCTGACAACGTGACCTTCCCATTTATTTCGTTATTTTTGATGAAGTTAACAATGTCAGATTCATTATATGATTGATAGAGCTTTTGAAAATTGACCCCTTCACCACGTTTCATTTTCTAGTAATTGTTCCAAAATAAATCTTGAAATCTTCCCTTTCATAGATACTTATCATGGTTTAATCTGTTCGAAACATGGGCCAAGTTGCACATGTATAAGTTAATACTGATTTTAAAAGACTTTTTATACAATAGATCCTTTGTTTTCTGTTCGATTATAAAATTCGAGAGATTTCATATATTTTTTTGTATTCCATTAAGACATACGTTAGCCATAATAGTTTCCTTTGAGTTTTAGAAGTAAAATCGTTTGATTAATAGAATTAAAATAATAGAAATCCTCAAACTGCCGAGGAGGTCACATTAAATACTGAATAAATGGATTTATAATGATTTAATTGTCTTTTTTTTATTAATCATTTCAATACCCAACTCACAACTGTTATATCTGAAATTTAAATAACATTACATTTATTATTCCATGGTGTTGCAATTTCACTTTCAGGGAGTTTGTGAAAGAGAAAAATTACAAATACCTCACCTCTGATAAATATTCTATATTACATTTGAAATCATATTTAATATTATTTTCTATTTTCCACGATTATAATTATTTAAATTTCAATTTTGTTCATTTCAAATTATTTTCAAAATTTGTCCCCTAGCTACTGGCTTTGAATATATTTTTTCACTTAAAAATGTTTTCCAACAGTTTGGTTAAAAAGTTAGAAAATCATACATTCCATAATTTTATCTATACCTGTCTCTTTCTCTCTCTATATATACATATATATATATAATATATATATATATATATATATATATATATATATATATATATATATATATATATATATATATATATATATATATATATATATACTAGGGGACCCGACAGACGTTGTCCTGTACACACATCTTAAATTCAAAAATTTCAAATTTTTATCAATAAGCTTTAAACAATCTGGAACGTTTTGAGTAAAATTTGTATTAAAAAAGTTATTACAATGTAAATTATGTGCTAAGTTTTATACTTCTGGGTTGCTTAGGAATTGAGAGCATACACACAAACTATTCTCGATATAAATTAATTTTTAAATTAAAAAAGTTTAATATGGTGAGTAATTAATTAGCTACACAAATAGATTGTAGGTTAGGATAATTGTTGTCCACGCACATTATAAATTTAATAGAAAATCATGTAAAATACTCACTTCAATTGCATACTAAATTTGAGAATGTATAGTTTTTATGCCCACTTCAAAATTCTTCAAACAATATTACACATCTGAATGTAATAATTTGATTAACACACGATTTATTTCAACAAAATAATAATAACACGAAGTGACAAAATATTTTCCTGAAATTATCACAGCACCAACTGTTGGGACCAACTTGAATTATAATAAAAAATTTGAATATTCGATACTGCGATCATAGCGCAGTCTGCGGATCCAATATAAAACATTCCAAAATCAACAATTTATAAATAAAAATTAATTAAATGAACATTTCTAAATTGAATTTTAAATCAAAACCATTCTCGAGTCCACTAGAACAGACAAAAACTTTCATCAAAATCGGTTCAGCCGTTTAGGAGGAGTTCAGTTACATACACACGCCTAGAAGAATTACATATATAAAGATTATTTGAAAAGATATTAATTAAAAACGCTAAAAAGCGTGAATCGTCTGCATTTTCGTAACAATAAAGACTGGATTTAGCCAGTTTGGCTGAAAATCAATTTTCGACGCCAACTTATGTCTTTTTCAATTCCTACTATTAGCTCACGATCTCTATACATATTTTATTTGTTTGTTTATTTATTTATCTTGGTGGAATTTTCAATCGTTAATAAAATACATTTTAAAGTGCTCAATTGAACTGAAATGTAATGTACATGATTATTTTGGATGACAATAAAATAATTTTTAATTATAAGTAATAACAATTAATTTTGATTAAAACTAATTATTTAAAAAATTACAAATACAGCCAAGTTGGCGAATTAGCGACCCTTTTGGCGACTTATGTCAAAACTTGAAAAGGTTTTTTTTCTCATGTGCATTCAGTTGAAAGGAAATCTTATATACACGATTGTTTTGGATGAAAAACAATACTTTAATGATAATTAATAAAAATTAATTACCACTTAGTGTTGGGATTCTGTCATATGTATATACATATTTATATTAATTTCAACTATTTAATAAAAAGTAGCTAAAATAAATTTTTTCTTCTTTGATCTAAGTAGGAATTAATTAAAAATTTTATTTTTACATTACTTGTTTATAACAATAGCGTGTGTGTGTGTTGTTACAACAATGCAGGTGAATGTTGAGTTGTATTTTTTGAATGTTTTTAATTAATCTCTTTTTAACTAATTGCGGTATAGGACCGAATTGTGAATCTAAACCATTCTCGAATTTACTTGAACCCACACAAAAATTTTCATCGAAATCGGTCCAGCCGTTTAGGAGGAGTTTAGTGACAAACACACGCACAGAAGACTTTCATATATGAAGATCTATCTATCTATCTATCTATATATCTATATCTATATATATATATATATATATATATATATATATATATATATATATATATATATATATATATATATATATACCGGGTGAGCAAAAATCCGTAAAAACTTTAAAAATTCATAAAATCCGGAGAAATGAATGAAAAAGAAACTGTTTGCAGGATCAGCATTAGTATGTCACGGAATTTTTTTAAGCTAGAAAAAAATAATTCGAAAATTATCCGGTAGGTGGCGCTGTTACATGCGTCTGTGGTGGAAATATGTAAACTAAATGGCTATAAAAACATTTGCTCTCAATGAATCCACATTCATTTCACCATTACAAACAGTGAATGTGAACAAGTATGCTCATTGTGCCGGATAAAGCTTTGTTGGTAAAGTTATTTTACATGAACGAAGAATCAGCGAAGATTGCCTTGCGTAAATTCTGGGTTCAGAAAAATGCGAAGAGTGGAAAAGCCCCTTTAAGACCTGCAGGTCTCTTAAAGCTTGTTAAACGTTTTGAGGAAACTGGAAAGTTGGAGGGTCGAGCACGAGCCAGACGACCATGCTTGAAAGAATCACGTGCACCCTTCATTGCTGTCGAAATGGAATCGATTGCGTCCAAAGCAGCTTCAGGGACCAGCAGTGCTCGTGAAGCTGCCAGACGATTGAGCTTACCACCATCATCTGTCCGCAATATTCTTCGTCGAATCCTCAGCTGTACCCATACAAATTCCAATCGTGCGATGAACTTCTGTCAGCAGATACCGCACAGACGGAAGCATTTGCGAAGTGGGCCTTCTCTAAAAGGGAACAGGATCCCGCCAGGGTTTTTAACATTTTGGGACTGATGAAGCTCATTTCACGCTTCATGGTGACGTCAACAACCATAACTGTCGCATTTGGGCGACCTCTAATCCACGTGAATACACACAGAAGCCATTGCATTCCCCAAAAGTGACAGCATGGTGTGGTTTCACGGGTTCATTCATCATACCATCCTTCTTCTTTTAAAAGCAGTGCTCAGTAAATGGATGGATAACGGAAACAGTAAATGCTCAGCGTTATCTAACGCTTCTGGGGAGACTGTCGTGCCATGTTTAATTCAACGAGGTCAGCTTTCGAATGTCACGTTCATGCAGGATGGAGCAAACCAGTCACACTGCTAACCCGGTTAAGGCATTCCTGATACAGACGTTCGGGGAAGACAGAATCGTTAGCAGGCGCTGCAGGTACCCATGGCCTCCTCGGGCTCCAGATTTAACACCGGCAGACTTCTGGTTGTGGGTATATTGAAATCTCGTGTGTATCTATCCAGTCCCTCAAGTCTGTCGGAACTGAAAGAGACGATCCGCAGAGAAGTATCCTCCATACATCCGGACATGTTGCACTCTGTTGTTGCTGGATTTGTCACTCGTCTGGAATGTCTTCTCTTCGGTGGTGGAGGTCATGTGGAACATATTCTGGTGTAATAAAGTTGCGAAAGTTTTCTGTTCATTGTTTATGCATTGTTTCTTTGATTTGCGTACATCAGCGCCAACTACCGGATGATTTTCGAATATTTTTTTTTTTTCTAGCTTAAAAAATCCGTGACATACTAATGCTGATCCTGCAAACAGTTTTTTTTTTTTTTCGTTTATTTCTCCGCATTTTATGAACTTTTAAAATTTTACGGACTTTTGCCCACCCGGTATATACTAGCTGCAAGTACCCGGCTTTGCCCGGGTTTAAAATAAGGTTTTCTGTAGAAGCTTACAAAACTGTTTATTTGCATGCAAGAAAAGAGTACGTTTATCTTAAAGCAATGTGATGGGCAACATTTTTGTCAGTTGCATTAGAGTGTGTTCAAAAATAGTTTCCTGTCTGCCCACTCTAGAGCAGGCCACATACAACTGTCCATGAGAAACGCATGGTGTCTGCAAGTCTTATACTCTTCCCCTTTTTCTCAGAGGCATGACTGTAGCCAAAAATGACAATGCATTCCTATGAATGAAGGAATGGAATGTAGTAAGTCAGTGCTTCTCAAACTTTCAATACTGGCGCCCCCTTTTCGATCACAATTTTTATCGCGCCCTTATATATTAATAATGTACTGAATGCAATAATAATGCACTTTGACGCTAAAGCTACAATAGGCGATCTTAATTATAAACCATACAAATTAGTAACATAAGTATTAAATATTGTATACTACTTTTAAGCAAAAATAAATAAATAAAATAATAGGATAATTATTATGTTATTTTTTTCCTTTCTCTAATTTTTAAATTGAATATATTGCAAAGTGCGGTGGCTGCTTAGAAGACAACATATAGATATCTGCTAAATATAGAAAAAAGAACTCAGAGGGTCAATTTCTAATCATAAGCATTCCTTATGAAAACTTTGCTTTGCAAGGCAAGCCCATGGAACACATAAGAGAGGGGTCATAATTAACGGTACCAATAACTTACAAGGTCAAACAGATTACAGCTGTAATAAGCAATATTTCAAAACTAATGACTGTGATGAATTTTTTTCATGTTCCTAAATTGTTTCGTTTCTGGGATCTGTTTTCTCTGAAAGAGTAGTATGGTAGGTTTAAAAGAAAGCGTAATAAAAAAAAAAAATCTCTCATCATGGGATTACAGCAAATCAAATAAAAGTCTTTTTTATTTGGTTATAGGGTCAAAGATAGCTAATTAGGTATTGAAGAAGTTTTTATTTTTGATGACTTAATATCGCGCGCGCGCTTATAAATTATATCAGAGTAAAAGTGAATTTTTTTATTATGTCTGAAAGTATTTTGTTTTAATTCATTCCAGTAAATTAATTATTTTTAAAATATTTTATTTTCGATATGCTCGCGCCCCCTTGTAAGGTTATCGCGCCCCCAGGGGCGCGCCCCACAGTTTGAGAAACACTGTAGTAAGTAATGTATATTTGTTGCAGTATTTGCTTGCAGTAAAGTAAACTAACAAAGAAGTATTGCAAATTACTTACCGCTTTTGTTTAGTAAAGTTTTCTATAAAATGAACCCATGTCTAAGAACATGCACATGTAGCAATCTTTTTGGCTGGAGGAGGCCAGAGTGAGGTTGGGATGGAACGAAACCTGTTTAAGAAACTTCCCCATGTAATTTTGTGAATGTGTACAAAATTTCACGTTCTTTGGTTGCCTGGATCTTGAGTTATAAGGAAACAGACAGACAAACAAATGCATCATATGTATATATAGATATATATTTGTTTGAATTCTTGTGTATTACTTTTGTAAGCTTCTTGGCATATTCTATGGTGTACCATTCTTTTAAAGCTGACTGTGCCACAGCAACATTTAGCTAGGTATAGCTAGTTATAACATAAAATTAAATCTTAAAAAGATATCAAAAATAAAAGAAGGCTCAATATTTTGATTAAATCAATATAAACATTTTCGTACAAACATAATATATATACTGTAAAATATTTGCAATATTTATATACATCAAAAACAAAATTTTAAAAATTGCCAAACACAGATAAAAAACATATTTAAGGAAAATACCACTGATTAATTTTGCCAAAGACATCGCAATGTGAAAAAAAAATATTTGCAGTACATAATCGCCAAAAAAAATGTAAGTACTAAAATATAAAAAAAACAAAAATTATATATTAAATTAATTAAGGATTAGTGGAGGGAAAGGTAAAACAGGCTAAGATAATACTCATAATAATTTCATATTGGTAGGCTACTCATTTTTGGCATGACTTTAAAATCATGCCAAATTGGTGTTGTGGCCAGTCTAATGTTATAGTAATGTACAGAATTAAAGGTACTTATATATTATCACAACCTATTGGTGACATTATACAAAATGAAGCACATGATTGCCAATTTAACGCATACAAAGTTGGGATTGCTAAAGTGAGGAGTTGTCTTGAACGTTGGTGACTGTGCAATAATACTTAAGTACTAAATAAAAAAAAATTATCCAAAGTATATATATCCCGAGCATAAAAATAAATTGAAAAATTAAGTACAATACTAACATTAACTGACATAAAAATAACTGAACTAACTTTATCTATGCAAAAGCATGATTTGAAAAAATAAGGTACTTACATATAACCGCAACCTATTGGCGACAATATATGAAACGAAGCACATGAATCACAATTCAGCATATATGACATGCGAAATCGGGGTTCCAACTTCGCAAGTTATTTTGAACATTGGCGATTGTTAGGATAGTACATAAGTACCAAAAATAATTTACCTTACGACTACCTGCATCCTCAACAGATATTTAAGCCATTTGTCTGTTTTGCTCATTATCTGATGCCTATTCCAGTTTGATATGTAATTACCACCAACACTGCTTTTGCTTGGGCAGTATGATGACCAAAGTTTAATTTTCTGCAAGGCTATTTTATGCACTGAAGCCAATAGTATACCCTTAAAGGTTAAAATAAAGACACATAAAATTGCAAAATATTATTAATTTCATACTATCTAAAACAAATAACGAAAACGGAAATAATATACTTATGTTAATCGCAGTAATAAGAATTGAAATACCATTATCAGTAAGAAGATTTAGTTTGCCAAAATTATAACCTTCGCATTCTAAAGAAATAAATAAATTCTCCGGAAAAATACTGAAATTGTAAGTTGTAATTTGTATGCAAAATCATACACATAAACATCCCGAGATATTACCTAAATGTTGCCAAAAAATTTTTTTTTTGTTGTTAGAATAATCCTTAAAAAATGATATATTCAAAAAAATAATCCTAATTAAATATCAAAGAATAGAAAAATTGAATAAATATTCCAACCGATAAACATAGCTACTGTAAAATATGTAATAATCTTCAAAAACTGAATGTAAAGTACAAATTGTCCACTCTAGTGAAAAACGTGACATCATATGACGTAATAACACTGGAAAATCACTTAAAAATTAAATTTTAAAATTCGGAAAGAATTATGAACGCTAAACCTATTCAAAAACCTTCCTCGTGTAATTTTGTGTACGCGTACCAACATTCACGTTATTTGGATTTGTCTGGATCTTGAGTTATAAGGGAACAGACAAACAGACAACAAATGAGTCATATATATATATATATAGATAGATAGATAGATATAAAGCAAATATGCTAACGAAGGATAGAGAGAGAAAGGGAACATATCAACATGTTTCTCAAATCAATTAACTCTATGGGCCACTAAAATATTTTTAATGTTTTACCTCAATTTTATAAGTTAATTACTTTGGAATAGTAGTTTAATCTTTACAGATGCACAATTTTCGAATTCAAAAACAAAGGGCGATGGTTCATGGACCGGCAAATATTGTTCGTGGATTGGCGGTTGAACAACTCTGGTATAGATTATACTGAATTAACTAATTCATCATTAAATTACTTGAGAACACTCTTATTATATACTTCTTTTATTCCGCAAGACTAAATTCATTAACAAAATAAATATATATATATATATATATATACAAAATATAAATATATATATATATATATATATATATTTATATATATATATATATATGTATATATATATGTATATATAGGTATATATATATGCATATATATGTATATATGTATATAGATGTATAAATATAATCAATATAAAAAAATCAATATAAATATATATATATATATATATACATATATATATATACAAATATATAAACGAAAAATATAAAAATAAACAGATAGTTATAAACCTAAGACAACTATAAATGGGTAGAAGGCACAGTAGTATAATGACAAACTCCTGGCCATAGAAACCAGGATTGCAGGTTTAAACTTGTTTTGCGGTCAACCAACCTTCACCTGTAATTTGTCATACTATGTACCAAGAGGAAAGGAAAGAATTTATATATGTGGAATTTAAATATTAAAATCATTAAACTAAATAACATATGAACAAATTCATAACCTACTTTTATTCGGAGTGTAGATGATGGTCGGGGAGTATATCAATAAGAAATGTGTTCCCATGCGAAACACGAGGGAATGAGAGCTGAACCGCATTAAATTAATTGCGATACCCTATCAAGAAATTTATATATATATACTAAAATTGAAAAAATCATTAAAAAATAATATTCATACAAAAATTAGTAAAAATATAAAAGAAACGCAAAAATATATTATTAAAATATTACAAATTTTATATATATATATATATATATATATATATATATATATATATATATATATATATATATATATATATGTATATATATATGTATATATATACATATATATGTCAATATATATGTATATACACTCAGGAACATTGAAAATAGTGACCCGGAAAGAAGAAGACCCAGATGCATCGGATTAAAATGAAATTTAATACACAAAATGACACAGATGAGAGATTCATTTTGATCTCAAAAGCAAGACCATTAAACGAATACAGTATGTGCAACGACACAAATACTGGGCAACTTCAATAGCACGTTGGGCCACCTCCTACTGCAATACATGCCGCCACATGGTCCGGCATTGAGTTGATTAGACCCCTTTATGTTGGCCTGAGGCAGATGGGCCCCCAAATTTTGATCAGCCAACTCTAAATCATGTACAGAGTGACACGATGGCATATGCCGTTTAGCTGATCCCAAACGTGCTCACAGGGGACAAATCGGCGGAGTGGGTCGGCCATGGAAGAGTCTGAAAATGACGTAGGAAGTCTTGAGCAACTCTTGCTGTATGCGGATGAGCATTGTCTTGCTGAAAAAATTGCCCCTGGTAGACCATTTAGGAAAGGTCGTACATGGGGTCGAAGAATATCATCAACGTAACGTTAGCCCTTTCAGGTTCCACGCATCACAATTAAAGTGTTCCGGCTACAGTTTATGGCCCGCAGACCATTACACACACTGTGCGGGCAGAAAAACGACGTAGAACAGTGTAGGGGGAATTGTACCGCTCACCAGGTGCCTCCACACCCTTACACGGTCATAATCTGTCCCCAAAACAAACCGAGATTTCATCACTAAGCAGAACCTTTTGCCAATCTGTGACATTCCATATTGATCTTGCTTTGCGTCACTGTAGACGCAGTTGCTGATGTTCCGGTGTTAAAGGAAGGTGCACGAAAGGGCGCTTGCATTTAAGATTTGCTTCTGCAAGGTATCTGGAAATTGTTTGTGGAACAATTGCTACGCTTACAGCTGCTCGTATAGTTGAACGAGTCACTGGGGTTCACAGAAGTGCTTGCCCGCACGATCCTTTCTCCTCGTGGTCTTCCTGGTCGCCCAGACCCGGTTTTCCACGCGTGGATACCCTCGTGTGCACTGCTCACAACAATTTCTAACGGCACACTCCGAACGATCCACCTGTCCAGCAACATGGCGCATCGACCAGCCTGCAATATTCATCACGATGATCAGGACTCTCTCAAACTGGTCTCTTTGTGAGAATTGTCTTCTAGTACGTTTACCTGGCATGTTTCGCTGACCCAAGTCTTCCTACAATCGGCGGATAATCGTCACGTTTATGAATCTTCAATTTGCGCTGGCTAATATAGCACCCTTCCCTGATTGTAGCGCCACCTCGGCGTGTATGAGTATGCTTATTGGCACAAAATTGAATCATTTTGCATATCATATTACGCTGCACTTATTCGCAAAGTTCCGCGGTTGTACTTAGCTTTCTTCTTGGGTCGCCATTTTCAATGTTCCCTGAGTATACGAGTATACGTATATATATACGCATACATATACGTATATATTGTATACGTATATATATATATATATATATATATATATATATATATATATATATATATATATGTCATCATCTATGAGATTGAAACAAACTCATAGACGATGTAAAATAAACTAAGTTAAGAGAGAAAGAGAAAATTGCCCAGTGTAATTTATGACGTTGGAGTGTATATCTAAAAGCGAGAAATATCACATTACTAAATTCGAAAATAAATGTCGAAATCTAATGTCATTTACATCGTCAGATACAGACTTCAATTCAGATATTTACACAAGAGTTTCAAATTCTTTTCTCAAGCATATACATCAAAGCAAACACATGTATATTTCGAAATCACCTTTGTTTATTTTTGTGAAAATGGAAACTTATTCAGGTATTTTATGAGTACATTCAAATGCATTTCTTGATGTCTCTTCGTCGTTTCCGGATGGTTGGTTTTGCTTTTCTTTTTAACTGAAAAAGGGTTTTTTAGACTAAACTGGAAAATAAAATGGTTTATGGTATTTTAAAGCTTTGGAAGGATGAAAAGAAATTCCTCTTTCTTGAAATTTTATGAAAAGTCATATTATATTGGTTATAAAGATAGAAAATTAACATTTAAAGAAAATTGTCATGAGATAAAATATTTCATTATAAATTTAATATTAAAATTCAAACTTCAAAGTAATTTCGTAGAAATCTCATTGTAAGTATATAATATTTTTTTAATCGAATTGCTTTTCGTGTTTTTTAATCTTTTAGATTTCAAATGGCTGTACAATGGATTGAATCTTTTCATCACCAAAGGGCGTTGCGATCGTTGGCCGATCATCACATAATTATCAAGTGATGGGAGGCCGCCGGTCCCCTCGAGACACAATTGCAGTTTTTATATTTGCCATGTTTACAGGAAACGGGATTCTTATGATTTTGGGCACTGGAAAAATTGAGTAATAAATACAATCAAAACACAATGTCACAGAATAAGAAATGTTTACATGTTTAACAGATGAACTAAGATTATCAATCGGTCACCTAACATCTCGTTTAAATTCAAACCCACAAGGAAATAAAAAAAATTTTTTTTTGAATAAATTAATTTAACAACACAACATTGTGTCTAGAAAAGAAAGGTCACGGCACCCAGATGGTGCAAAAGGAAAAAAAAATTCGACGGCTGGTCACGGTACCAAAATGATGCGACGCTATTTTAACTTCGTTTAAATTATTAAATCTTTGAACCCAGTTTCCTAATTTCACATCGCATCATGACGTAAGTTAAAATTAAACACTAATCTTCTATAGACAAATTACTGTACACTAAATTAATAGTCCGATCGTATAGTGGTAAAACAATTATATTTATTGATTAACATACTGAAAAAAAAACAACGTTAAAATTTACAAGAGTGGTACTTATCTGAGAGGAAAGGAGGGACGAGGGGTTGACCCCAGAGGAAGCCACCTAGAATTCACGCGCAACCCTTTAAAGGTCGATTTTGGCACCACTCTGAAAACATCCGCCTCGAAATTCTGGCGGTAAATTTTACCATTCCGATTGGCCAACAAGCTGTAGGATACAGTTTTGCCCGCTATAGGAAGAGATTTAACACACATGTCAATCGGTTGATTCCATTTATTAAGAGATTCTGATATTTGCACTTAATAATTTAGATGATTTTCAAACAGACGATACGAAGGTTAAAAGTATTGTTCCAAGTCAACGGTATAATTTAAGGGCCTCGTGCAGGCATTTCGGCTTATTAATTCACTTATCGCGCTAAAAATTTTTTGAGGAAACTGAATTTTTTTCATTTTTTACGCTTCGTCACTTAGAGAGTACACACCCTAGAAACGGTACCTGTTTCATTGTTGCACCTTGTTTTATGTCATGTTTGATGTTTAGTGAGACAAAAATTTTGTACTTAGTTATTTTCATGAATTTTAGCTCAATTTTTTTTATGCAATTTGTTTCATGTCTTGATTTGATGCTTAAATGAGATAATGTTGTATGCGGTTAATATCAATTTTAGCTCTAGATAAAATATTTTTTTGATGCTATTTATGACAATATATAAATTTTGTTGTTTGTAATAATATTTATATTTAATTTTGCTATACGATTCATGTATGAACGTTAATTTTAATTTTATAAACTTTAAGCTTTAATTCATGTTTGCAACAGAAATCAAATTTTGGGGTCTTTTGGACACCTGTCACGAAATTTACAGTGTTGTTACTGTATATACAAATTTGGCATTTCATTAATCAAATAATTTTATGTTGCGGTTATTATCTAGTATTTAAATTTTTTTATACAAAAGGTTCCTTGCTTGAAAAAGTTAGTTCATCCGACTTGATTGTGTATAACTGTGTACTTTTCTTGTTAAATTTTGATTTTGCATAAAAGATTATTTTTTTTAGTAGCAGTATTTTGTCAGAAGCAATTTTTAGTGATAAGTTGTGTTGGTGTATTATTAATTTTAAGTGCCTGTGTATTACTGAAAATAATGATATCTTTGGAATTTATGCTTGTTAAGATATGGATAGAGGTGGTTTGTCTGAATTTTTCTTAAGAAATTATGTTGAAATTTAACTTTGTTTTGCTCAAGTTGTTTTGTTCTGTCATATGATTGCTATTTTGATTTAAAACTTTTCAGTCTTTTCGGTTGGGTGTTTCAAAAGAATTTTAACTTTTTTGTGTGTGTTTGTCTTGCCATAGATTTGAAATTTTTTGTTTGCTTAGAGGCTCCTGTTAAATTGTGGTTTGGTTAAATGAATGTGCAGTCAATAATTTTGTCTCGCTTGTGTGCTAAACTGTACTAGGAATTGAATGTTTTGTTTGATGTCGATATAGTTCTGTTGGTTTAGGTTAATTTTTTTTTCTCATGGTAGCGCTTGGGCATCTGTTGAATTGAGCATTGATATTAATTGAGTTTTTTTATGGTTTTGGATTTTAATTGCAGTTTTGTATTGTTATTTGGAAATAAGTTTATGGTCAGATAATGGTAGTGTTGCTAAATTTTTATGTTTTGTGTACGCGTAGTTGTGTTAGCTTTTGAGTTTGGTTTGGCGAATAGGAGAATTTTGATTTAGTATTGTTTCAGTTTCAGATATTGAGTTTGATAATTTTTTGGTTTGAAAATGTTGAAGATGATCAGGTGTGAATTTTTTTTGTTTTATTAATTGTTGAAGGAGTTAGATAAGTTTGAGTTAAGGATTTTGTAGAATATTTGAGAAAGATTATTCGAAGGAGATAGATGATAAATTTTTAATTTGATGAATTTGTTGAATAATTGTGAAAGGTTTTTTTATGGAGATAGATAGAGGTTTGCGTCCCAGCAGTGTGTGGTAAATTCAGAAAA
>BMAU01006860.1:0-122500 GCA_019973935.1 Trichonephila clavipes
AAACTTCATCAGATCATTTGAAACATTTTCTTACACTTTGATAAAAATAATGAAAAAAAAAAAAAACTAATTAAGATTTATTAGTTTTTTTTTTTTTTTTTTTTTTAGATTTCAAAGCCTAAGTGTTCAGGGAAGTTTAAGTACAGTGCCTGGTTATACATTGTTAAAATACACCGAATTATATTTGAATTTTAAGTGCTTGAACTTCAGTTTACATCAAAGACAACATGAATGAAGATTTTCACACATTTTTTTTTTATAACTTGAATGTTTGAATAAATGGTAATCAAAAATATACGGAAACATTTACAGTAGACATTTATGCATATAAATAAACATAAAAATCAATTTTAAATTCGAGCTATTGAAAAACATTCGAATTATATATTGTTCAAAAATATCTATTTATACAAAATACCTCAGCATTTATCTTTTTTAAAGGCTAACTGAATAAGTAATTAAAATCTGGATATTTTTTGAAATCTCGAATTATAAAGCAAGAAATTTTATGTTAGAAATTCCATTTGAAATTTCGAAAAAAAAAAATGCATCGCGCAGTTAAAAATTATTTACCATAAGTTTTAGCAATTGTATGTATGAGTATAATAAAAATTTCAAGTTTTATTATACAGCTTCTTTGGTATCTTTTAATATATTTCGGCCGCGGTAGCCGAGTGGTATAGGTATCGGGACGTGGCTTGCTTTGTCACGAGTTCGAGCCCAGTAGCAGTAAAGACCCGCCGTGTAGGGCAGCGATGCACGTTAAATCTGTCGAGAGCTGAAACGTCCTCCCGTTGGTGTGGTAGTTAAGAGAGGGGGTGCCAGCTCAGGTGTCGTCCACGTCACTTGACGATGGTTCAAAATTACGTGGTCCGTCGCCAAAAGACCTCGTGTAGCTGAACAGTGCGACGTTAATATTCAATCATTCATTTAATATATTTCGAAGATTTCATACAATTCAGTTGAAAACCGCATGCTAAGAGCAAAAAATATACTAAAAAAAATTGATGAATATACAATTACAATAAATTCTTATATAGAGAAGCAAAACTGAGAAACTAAAGCGTAGGAATAAAAAATTTTGAGTAGATCTGAAGTAGTTTTCGAAATATTTATTTTAAAGTTTAGAAAATTTGTGTGCGTTATGTTATACTTAATATTAATTAAATGGTTAAAATAATGTGTTAATATTAGTCATGTAATCGTTTGATGACACATTCATATACTAATAAAAATTATCATGGTCATTGATGCGAATGTCAAGAATTTTATGTAATTTTAAATTCAGACATTAAGATATTGATGTAGAAAATATAAAACGACCATCAGCTTCAGTGATATTTAAATTTTCAAAAATAGTCTACACGTACGAAAACATTCTTTCGCAACCGCACACCACATCTCATACTATATCTTTCCTACAGCAGGAAATATTTGTGTATACTGAAAAATTTAATACAGGATACATTTTCAAGTGTTAAATTTGTTTTTTAAATTTGGTATGAATACATTGTGGAGAACTGTCGGTTAACTTCACTGAACAAAATTGTTTTAAGTGTACTGTTTTGAAAGACAAAATTAATTAGGGAGAACTTTACTCACAATAGAATTTGTAATGACTGAATTGTGTGAAAATGTAGTTATCGATGCGTGACATTTATCCTTGTAATAAAAGAAAGAGAAAGATAAGAAATTTAAGTTGAGTAGAAAATGGTTAGAAGTACTGTCATGCGCATTTGAGAAGTATATCCCCCATTAAAATTAAAAATTATTGACTGAATGTGTGTTATGTCCATCACAAATGCCGATGTAGAAAAGGAATTTTTATTTAATACAAGAAGTTGGAAAAAGAGAACACTAGGAAGGAAAATTTAAATTTTTCCGAAAAATATTCAGTTAACATAAAAATATCTTTTATATGATTTTAATTAAAATAAATTAAAAGTATTGAAATCCTTTTTATGCTATTTTAAATTAAAATATAACTGAATAGAGAAAGATCGGTTTTATTTCATAAATATAATCATCGTATGTAATATTTATTGTGTTATTGTTTAAAAATGAGATAGGGCGTTTGCTCTTTTTTTACCTCATTACTTTTTTAAAAACAGGAAAGTGAGCGCGTTTTCTTACTCTCATATTCAAAATGAATACAGGATGCTTTTTTCTGGTTCAAATCGCAATACCAAAATATATATATATATTTTTTAATTTTAAAAAATGACAGAAAAATAAGTTTTCTTTGAAGAAAATATAATTATTTTTCAACTTCTAACATACTATTTATTTCATTTTTTTCCTTTTTTTTACCTTTCATTTCGTTTTTAATTTTACTGTGACTGAACATATAGGAGAAAGAAACACCGAATTGCACTACGCTTTCAAAGAAGATTGCCCAAGGCAACTTAACAGCTAGCTTTAAACGATCGATCTCTTGGTTCTTACTTTACATAGGGACCGAACTGGGTCGTAAAATTTTCCCCGTTCGACCTCCCAAGTTCTAAAAGGGGGAAAGGAAAGAAGTCTGTTGCATTTTTGAAGGGAATCGCAAAATAAGAGTTAAACGCTTTCGGAATAACTTTTAAGGAGGAAGGTATCCAGTTAGAGGGTTAATTAATATATTCAGCTTGATAAGTTAGAAACAGAGTCCAAAGTGGAAATTTTAAACAGTAGTTCAAAAGGACAAAGAATAAAAGTGATAGTTACAAAAATTGATACTGAAGATTCATCATCAAATGCCGAATCCAATTCTATATCAAAATGTTTCGTTCAGGAGAGCTGTACGGAAGGGACTAAACGAGAACCAATATCCATTGTTATGCAGAAGGTAGTAAATCAAGATTACGATCTAGTAATGAAGTTAAAGCTTATTGCCACCCCTATGGTCTTCTAACTTTTTCGACTCACAGAACCCATAGAGCTATGTGTTGGGGGCACTCATTCCACATACTTAGAAGAATATTTCTTAAAGTAATTCAATATGTTTTAGGTTCTTAAGATAAAAAAAATTAGTGTAGTTTTATTATTTACTCAACGGTATTAATTTGTAATGCAAGTGTCACCTACTCGTGCATTACATTTAGTAACTGGGATATGTGCTATACACTGGCATAGATAGTTGTGAGAGAACCCTGTTCCAAAACTCCTTGGTGGGGGTTTTGGAAAAAACTAATTGAAAAGTTTCAAATTGTTGCACATGTTGTGGGTAGGGTTGCCGGATGTGTTCGAGAAAAAAACCGGACAACTTTTCAATTTTTTATTATCTCATAAATATTGCTGAAAATGACAAAGAAGCTTACAATCTACTTCTTTGTATATTTGGCATTTGATGACACTGCTTTTAACAAAGGTTTATTGGTCGCAATGGCATCTTTGAATTCGGTGGAACTAGAGCTTATATTGAAAAAAAATGCACACTTCACTTTTTACTGTATTTACAGCGAGACGATTTCTTTCGTCAGTCCATACGTTTCCCATGACGCTGAAGATACGTTCCACAAAAGCGTTGGGCACAGGAACACTGCACACTTTTCAGCAGATTTGGTGCTTCTTCTTTTTGGAAAAATTTGCATCACATTTCAATTGAGTTACCTTCGAGTTTGAGTGAAGGAAAAACACTCTGAAGGGCAGCCAGTTCATCGTAAATCTTTTCAGGGGGAGTTTTCTGCTTCCATGGAGATATTGACCATAGTTCGAGCAGTTGATCCAGCGTGGGCAATCTTCAGCATTCGAGATTCAAACAACTGAACGTTTTATAATTGTAGTTTTCAAATGGATACCACTTCTCTATGTAAGCTAGACCTCGGTGATACGCATTTGTAGCGTTTTTAGTAAATTTTTTAACTTCATGGTCTGGAAGATGGCCTTTTTTAAATGCCACATGGACTTTAATTCCGAAATATTTGTCAGTTATTTTCTTTGAAATTGTGTCGTGAAATTTCACCATTATGTTATGTAGATTAAATGCTGATGTGGTATGTTTCTCTACCAGCAGAATAATTTCTTGAAAAGAAGCCATAAAGTTATGAGGGAAATACAAATATAGTTCATTATAAGTAGGATTAGTTTCACCTGAAATTTCGTTTTCTTGGTCTGATAAGATAGCCCAGAGAGCCGTAGGGCAATTATCAGAACCTCGTTCTATGAAGTACCTTTTCAATGGCCCCCATGATGAAAGCATCCTATCAAGAGCTTTAAATAAACCAAGCCACCTTGTAGGAACGTGACGAATGACGTCTCTGTATTCGCTTTCGAAAAAACCAAAGCACTCCTTCAAATCTTTTCGTTTCTTAGTGGAACAAGAGAACTCTGTAAATACTTTCATCACTATATTTTCGACATCAACAAGCATTACTTTTAATGCATTTTTAGCGCAGTTATGAAATATGTGGTCATTACAGTGAGCAGCAATTATGTCGTTGTTTTCTTCAGACTTCAATTTTTGAAAAACGGAATTATTGACTCCAAAATTAACAGACGCGTTGTCCACTCCATATGCTGTTACTCTGCTCCATGGGAGAGTCATGATTTATCCATGACTTCACATAAACGTTCTTTAATAGATGTTGAATCTTCAAATGAGTCTTCGTAAAAATCCAATATTTTATGGCAGATGCCGCTTTTTGGTTAGAAATATTGAATAGCAAATGGAAAAAATTTTCTATTAACTTTATTTGATGCATCAGTCGCTACCGAAAAGGGAACATCATTCTTTAAATCTTCCTGCACAAGTTCCATTGAATACGGAACCCCAAAACTTGGTTTACCAAAGCTGTACATTTAGTGCGTCCTCCTGTCATTTGCTTTACGATATCTGAATCGTTTATCACTTGTTTTAATACTTTCAAGGAGCAATCTCGAGCAACATAAGAAATGTGGTGCTTGATACTATGGTAAACCTCAGTTAATTCGGCAATACCAACTTTTTCACTTTGGGCGCTGCCTTTTGGTGTAAAGAAAGACTTCATTCGGTGAGACATGGCTGCAGCACTTTCACACTCTTTGTGCTTCTTTGCCTCAGCGTGGTGGGTAACTGCTTTTAAGCCGTCATAAGCTACAGTGAACGAATTTTTGCACAATTTGCAATAGCCTTTTGTGTTGTCTTCATCGCATTTATTTAACCAAACAAAACGCGATTCCCAATCAACATTATGACAAACTCTTCTTTCTTTCTTAGTTGGAGTTCCCTTGCTGTTAGATGCTTCCTTTTCTTCCATTTTGGCACACACATACACGACCACGACAGCGACACAAATAATAGGAATCGAATATACCCACAACAAGAACAATTATGAACTGACAGCGACTCCCCGCTACCGGCCCCTTCCCCTTCGGAGCTTGGAAGGGAAGAGCGGAAGAGGAAGGTCGAGAGTCCGAACTGAAGATGGCTCTGGCTGCGCAATCCTATCCACATGCACACGCGTGTCCAAACCATGTAGATATGCACCTAGGTATCTACAATCCTACTAGATGTGTTGGTTGTCTGCCCAAAGCACCAGATATTACGCAAAATGTATTTAAAAACGGACATTCTTTTGTCCGGTTTACCCAGATTCTCTTGACCGGACTAACATGAAGAAAACTGGACTGTCCGGTCGAAAACCGGACATCTGGCAACCCTAATTGTAGGAAGCATTTTTTTTTAAACTGTCTAAATCTAGGTCTGTTGAAATTTATCTGTAGCTGCACTTTATATTCTGCGTTTAATTTTTTTCGTATTGTAACCATTCACATTGAGAAATATTTTTCACTTCAAATATATACAGTCGACTCTCGATAATTCGAAGTTGGAGGGACCAATGAAAAACTTCGAATTATCAATAGGGTAGTAAAAAACTCTCAAAATACACGAAGAGAAATTTTTTTTCTAACACATTTAAATTTAAACTATGTAATAAAGGAACAATTGAACATAATTTTTTAAAGCACATTTTATACAGTATAAAAATAAAACAGAAGTTAAAAGTCCTATATTAAAAGAATACAATTATGTCTTGAAAACAACTATTAAAAGAATATATACATACTATATATAATTAATACTTTTTGTTGAAAAAATCAGTTATCTTTTTTTTGTTTTAAGGCATTCAATCTAACTTTGTCAATAGATTTTTCTAGAACAAATGAAGCCTGTAAAATGTTTGCATCAACATGATTTTGAAGGGAAAAGTTGCATAGTTTGTTTAGTGACACTTTAGCTTCTGACAGAGTTACCAGAGTCAACTCGTCTTCATCACTTTCTGTATTATTGTGGTCCAAAGTCACAATTTCAGCGTCAGATAGAGCTCCCCATACAGCAACGTCCGTGTCAACCAACACATAGTCGTCAAATCATCTTGTTATGGAAGAGCTTTACAAAGGGATGGTTCAGCATTAAATTCAGTGAGTGTATCGTCCACATCAACCAGATTCGGCGAGGGGAAGCCTGACTTTTTAAAACGGCTGTGAATTGTCAAAGGAGTGAAAGTTCTCCAAGCCTTGTCAATGATGATCAAAGCTGTTAAACACAAATAGTAAATACATTCTGCTGATTTTCGAGGCTATCCAAAACGCTTTTAACGACTTCACGCCGATAAAAAGTTTTAAAATTATGTATGATGCCCTGGTCGAGTGGCTGAAGTTTGGAGGGAAAAATTGAAGTTTCACATTTGATAAAGGTGGTGCGCTATTGTGCACAGTACAGTTGTCTAAAAATAAGAGAATGTCGTTTCTCTCTTTTCATATCCGAGTTCAGTGAGACCAACCATTCATTAAAGAGTTCGGTGGTCATCCATGCCTTCTTGTTTGAGCGGTATTTGGTAGGGAACGAGTTTATGCCTTTGAAACACCGAGGTTTTGCAGATTTTCCTATGACGAGAGGAGTAATCTTTTCTGAGCCGTCCATGTTTACAGCCAGTAAAATAGTTAACCTCTCCTTGCTATGTTTTCCACCATGGCATTTTTCTTTTTTGAATGTAAATGTTTTCTGGCAAACACTTGAAAAAGAGTCCGGTTTCATCCGTGTTGAAAATGTTACGTGGTTCATACTCCTTTATTAGATCCGAAAGCGAGTTCTGCCACTTATCTTTAAAATTTGTAAGCCATCACTCGCTAGCAGAAAACTTGATTCCTAATTCTTTGGTGAATGCTTTAGCCTTTTCCTTCAATAAAGAGCCACCCATCAGAATATTCTGTCCTCGACACTGTCTCATCCATGAAACTAAACACTGTTCAAGACGTGGAAAATTACCTTTACTAACGCGTTTTCTCACTCTACTCGAAGATGCATTAAAGATTTTCTCTTTATTCTTCAGAATAGTGGGATTTAAAATGCTTTGGCTACATCGACCTTTCTCTCACCTTCAACTGATTCTATCACCTTTTGCTTTTCAGAAATTGTTAAGCACTTGTACTTTTTAAAAGACATGTCGTTCCTTTCGTGTGATAAGTCGACGGTGAGGTGTAAAGTAGTGACCCAAGGTTTATCGAAATTAACAGGTAGGAAACGTAAATCTCACCACAACTTTAGTAAAATAATATTTTTAATTTAAAATTTGGAATCTCTAAAATGAACACAAGGCATATTTCACAGTTCACACTAAGCAAGGGTCGACAACTATGGCACGTGGAGCAATTCATAGTGGCCCATTACCGCTTTTTTTTAAAAAGTAACAGAATAAAGTTGAATTCCTGTCTCTGCCTCATACACTTTTATATAAAGGTTTTATTTCTTGCTTTTAATTCTCTGCCATAAAACCCCATTCTGCTGAATTATCTTGGATGTAGTTTGAGTGCTTTATTTTTTTAAAAAAAAATCTGTTTAAATGTGACTCATTATTAGTAATAAATACTCAACGCAAATCAAAATTATTGTGCAATACTTGTAAAAGGAAGCATCACTCATTACTGCACAGTGAATAAAAAAGAAAGCAGTTTTTCCTTTATCTATCTAAAGCTTGTGGATATTAACGGAAAAAGAAAAAACAGATGGCTTAGGAATAAATCAAAATTCTGCTTAGCAAATACCGGAAATATAATAAACAAAGTAGTTATTCTATCAACATGCACAATTTGGACTGAAAATAAGTTCAGTAAAAAAACCGATCGTGGGTAGGTACAGGAAGTGAATCTAACTTCATAATATTGAAGGTTCGAATATATATATATATTATTGAGTTTTATAGGATAACTTCGAATTATCGCGTGTTGTAGTCTGGTTTACTTCGAAATATTGAGAGTACCAAAACGTATGGTTTTAGTTCGAAATATCAAGTGTTTTTCTAGGGGCTGAGCATATACTTCGAATTAGCGAGAGGTTTGTATTATCGAGAGTTGACTGTAGTTCTGAATGACATTAAATATTTAATTGTGTTAGAGAAATCCAGAGAGTGTATTTTGCATGAATTTGTAACCTAAAATTTAGGAGCTGTTCTAACTTAAGATTTTAACGTTGAATCTCTTGAAATGTCGATAAGGTGTTTTAGTTTTGCAAAACATTGTACAAATGAAAATGAAACTATTTCGTGGAACCTGGGATAGTAATCAATATGTTCACAATCTAGAACATACAAAGAAAAAAAAAAAAACATTCTAATATTCTTTTTTTTAAAATTACATTATAATAAAAGTATTACATAAATTGAATTTTCAGGGATGAGCTTTAGATACTTTTGGTTACACAAAATTCATAAAAAAATGTGAATCCATTTTGCATACACATTTATAATTTAATTTTCGATTTTCTATATTGTGATTTGTGGAACACAGTTTGAAGACCACTGGTCAAGAGAATATAAAGTATGGCAAATCTTAATATTTGGAACTTGGTTGCTAGACCAGAAAATGTCCAAATTTTAGGAAATGGATGGAATTACTCCATCAAAAGAAGTGATACAAATAAAATTATAGGATATAAAGCTCCCAAGTTTTAACCATAAAAAAGGAACAAAATTTGAAGTGTTCAGTTCTTTTGATTTCTCAGTCACTAGATTATTCTTTATGCTACTGGCATGCCATTTAAAGTGGGAACAATATCAGTTGGATATAAAATGGGCGAAAATCTCCATGCACCACAGCAGGAAGTAATTTTTATATCACAACCACAAGGCTATAAAAATCAGAAAAAAATTAAATATTTTTATCAACTTAAAAAGGTAATATAGCTTTCGCCAAAGTTACACAACTTCATTTTTTGAATTCGAAGATATTTTAAAGTTTTAACTTGGAAAAACCTATACTGAGTAAACTGTGAATTGCTTTTATATGTAGACCAGTGGTCTTCAAACTGTGTTCCATGGAACCCTGGGGTTTCACGAGTCACAACAAAGTAATCGAAAAGAAACAAATATGTGTGCTAAATGGATTCATGTTCTCTGAAGTTTGTATAATTGCAAGTATCTAAATCTCATCCTATTCATTAAAATCGAAAATTTTAGTTATATATAATATCTTTATTTTGCTATACTTAATAAACTTTTATTGTTAATATAATAAAACGTTTTATCTTTATATATACTTCCTACCAAATTTGTGAATATTCTATTGTTTACTATATTGGATTTCACGAGATAATTTTATTCTCTTTACTTAGCACAATGCCTTGCAAAATCAAATAGTTTTCTAATGGAAAAAAGCACCATTTCACATATGTGAGAAAAAAAACAACCCTATAATGAAGAGAAAGCAACATATATTTTATGTTACAATCTTAATTTAAGCAAGAACAGCTTCCAAATGTGAATTCTCATACAAAATACTCAGTATTTCTCATAACTATAAACATTTTAATGCCATTTAGACCTCAGTTACAAACAGGGGTGTAGCTACTACTGTATCAATGATATGGGGCCCGAAAATGCACAAGAAAAATTGAAAAATATTAAGGGATCCAGAAAAGAGCTAAGGAATTATGATACAAGGCCCACTCATGATTAGCTATGCCAGTGGTTACTAAGTATAATGCATGGGTAGGTCACACTTGAATCACAAATTAATGTTACTAATGAGTAAACTACATTAAAAAATTAGATTAGAATTTTTTAAATTATAATTGCAATACTTTCCCCCCCCCCATTTTTTTTACTTAAAGTACTTATATAACATGCTGATCTACTTTAAATATTATTTTGAGATACATTCTTCTAAGTATGCATATGGGGTTCTACGAAAACAATTTTTAGTTCTAGGGGTTCCATGAAAACAGCCCTCAAGTTTTAGGGGTTCCATGAGAAGATAACGTTTGAAGATCACTGTTGTAGACGATATTGTCTTATTTGAAAGATCCGACAATATATAAAACAAGTCATTGTTAAATTAAGAATGACTTCATAGTATTGGGAAGAACGTGTAGAATATTAAGGTTTCAATTTGAATAAACTAATCGTAAAATTTAAATCCAACAATATACGATTGATTATAAAAGGTATATTTAACAGAAATATCAAAAGTTTCATATCCCCATAACATTCCATCCTATCAGTAAAAGACTAGTGTTATCAAAGCACCAATTTCCCTATACTGACGCTTAAATGATATACATTCCATATAGAAATGCTATAAGATGCTTAACCTTTCTAGCTAAATGCATCCGACTTGACATCGGCTATGCTGTTGACACATTCATTCACAATTTTAAACTAACCCAGGAAAAAAATTTGGAATTTTCTTTACAAGTCACTAAGATTTTTTCATACATGTAATCAAAAATTAGATCTTTCAAACATAACAGTTCATGGGTAGACTGATATAATGTGATGCAGACTATACATCCAATAGGGATGATCAAAAATCTCTATGGATCATGCAATTATTTTACTTGATACTGTACACATATTGTGGCATGATGTAAACAAAAAGTGGTAGGTTTATATACAGACCACTGAACATGTATCATTCACAGATGCAACTAAAGTACTTTTTTGGGTTTATAAGAATAATAAATGAGTGCAAACGAGTTAATATAATTACTTTGGCATCTCCTGATAACACACTATTTTGTGACAAACAAGTAGCAATCAATTTCTCAAACTCCCCCAGACCAAATAATTGCAATATAAGCATATACAAATCAAATATTATTCTCTTTGGAATGTGTGATAAAATCTTTCAACTCAACAATATCAATACAAAGAGGAATTTAGCTGATGTGATAGACGAAGTTCCTACTAAAGTATCACTTAAGAAATTAACAGGAAAATTATTTGTAAAAACTTAATGTAAAATTTATTGGACACATGCTAGTTTTAAAATCAAATTTTACATACATTTAAATTTGATACGTTAATCGATATAAATGTTAGTAAATTATTTGTGTTGATACATGATTTTGTAAAGAATCGAGAATTTGTGACAGGTGGGCCATTGTTGTACATTTCTCATTTAAGTAAATGCGTCCAATTAATTTTTAATCATATTATATAAGTTGCATTTATCTCCCGATTTCCAACAGTTATTTTTCTGACCTTGATATTCACTGTAACTGTATTTCACCTGCAAATTATGCTACGAAATTGCTTTTGTCGATATTTACCAGACAAAAGGATCTCTGACAAATTCTACTTTTAAATTCTTTCGTATGGTAAGCTAAATATTTAGGATATAGGAGTGAATGTCTGTTCTTAACAGGAAATCATGGCGTCATCTAAACAAAAGATTAATCTAACTTTTATAAAATTAAAACTAATTATGACATCACATTAGCTTGGAATATCCCACGATTGTATATCAAGGAGGCGACAGTAAAACTAAATGCCAATGAAGAGAGTTCAACAGTACATGCACACAATAACAATATATAATTGTATCAATACAGACATATTCTTATCAAATGAAGTGTTACAAATCTGGGTTCAGTTTCTTTACAATTAGATGAAGACAATTTAAAAATATGTAAACTATCTGTTCAATTTGTGATTTCAAAGTTGGAACAATTCATCAATCTATCATGGAACACTCATTTGCAAGATGGATAATAATAAATAACCATATAAATACACAATAAGGATCAAAACAAGAAATAAATTATTTATGTCATATTTACATCAATATTGAGTCAATTATTAAAATTCTTTATTTTGGTTTCATTGTAGCTTTGGTTTGCTTGAGATGCTAAATAGGTATTCCATAACAGAGCAACAAAACTTACAAAGATGATTCTGAAAAATTAACAAATGTATGAATTTTGTGTATCCTTTATTTTAGAAGTAATAATTCAGCAAGCTAACTTTTAAATCAAGATATCTTTAATGCACTAAAAAATGATTTTTTTTTTCATTTACGAAAAGTTTACTTTATATATTTACTAGCATTTTAATAGCAATAACTGAGCAAGTAAAACACTTAATAAGGTTTGATAAGCATTTAAGTATTAATTCTGAAAATTTTATATACAAACTAAATTATTTAAATGGATTACAATGTTTTCATGAGTATTATTTGCCTAAAAGTACCGAGCGCGATTATTGTTTTTTAAAAAATACTTTGTGAATAAACACACATAAAAATTAGGTGCTGAATTAGTATATAAATTATTAAAACATATTGCATAATGATAACACAATAAAATGAGAAAAAATTTAGCTTTAGGAAAGCATTCAGTTAAAACTAAGTTTTTTTTAATACTGAAATATATATATATATATATATATTAAAAAAGCTTAGCCAATCAAACTCATAAAATGAGATGGTTATATGCTCCAGAAAAGGCATTGCTCGATTCATGTCTTCTACTACTGACAAATTTTAGCCCAATCTCTACAGATAGTACAATGACATGCTTTTAAAGCTATAGATCTATGAGCATACACAATCTACATCGCGTGGAGTCAGTTTTGGACAGTTTGACATGAAAATACTCAAGCAAAGAAGTTATCAGAAGAGGATTTGACATTCAGTTTCTCTTACACATCGATATTACACATTGGTTTTCATTTAGCATTGTTGCTTATTATGACCTTGGCCTGGTCTTTGATGTGCACATGCAATTACAAAAATAAAAATCCGGATGTTGCAAATTATACCGAAATTATCTCCGAACTTCGTTTTGTGTTTTTTCTACTTTTTTTATGGCTAATAATTTGACAAACTTCAGACTCAAACAAATGACTTCATTCAGATATCCTCACTCATACAAAGCAGTCATAGTAAGATAATCATTTCATTTTAGCATTTTTATAAAATATCCTTAGAATCCATTTTTATTCAACGTTGCTCCACTGCCATTTTCAATGTCACAAACAAGATTTACTAACTAGCAAATTTTCCTACATTGTAATTTTCATTTTGTTAAAAGAAATTCCAACGATACCGTTTTTTAAAAAACTCACAATATCTTAATTTTTTTAGGAATGCAAACATGAATGTCATTCAGGGGTGTTTTTCATTACAGATACCAACAAATCAAGATTTTTTTGTCATACATCAGTCATAACATTACACATGTTTGTTAAGGATGCTTCCCAAGTTGTGAAAGCAACACCAGAAACTCGTTAAAAATAATAGATCTGTTATACCATTTAATAAAAAGCATATTAATTTCTCAGAAAAATTTTCTTCACAATAACTCTTATTTATAATATACTAGTTAAGCAGTATCATTATACCAGAGCTTTCTTGTATACTGTAATGGAGCTGAATTTAACTGATAAATTTTTGAATGTGATGTCCTTTTCATTCATGGTTTCCACTCTAGAATTCAAAAATCTTTCTTAAGATAAGTTTACAGTTCACAATCACTTTTCTTGTCAGGCCATAGAACATCTCAAACTTGAAACATATAGTGTTTAATAAAACTTTATTAAATAAATATTTACTACTATTAGCGACAGTGCATGCTACATATAATCTGTTAGAGTAACTACTTTTTGAGAACTGTTTTCTTCAAAAAATTTCATGGATACGAATTTTTTTTAAGCTCTTCTGCTTTTCATTTACTTAGATATCCAAAATTGCTTCATAATTAACCTTTAGAGCAGAGGTCGCCAAAGTGGTGGCCCGCGAGAAAATGTAGCTGCTCCCCTGAAAATGTGTGGAATATACTTACTCTTCATGTTATGTTTAAAAACCACAACTTTTTTAATAAATATATCTAACACTTAAAAAATCCTATAAGTGGTTCGCAGGATGTAAATTATGAATTTATTGGTCCAGGATGGCAAAAAGCTGGGTTACCGCTGCTTTAGAGGAATAATGACTAAAACCTATGGCTAGACTTGAACATTGTAAACCATTAGCTTATCACAACTACTAGACACACCAAGTTGAAAAAAATTCAAATAAATAACTGATGGAAGATTTTTATTTTGATCTTTTTATACGTAGGAGTGAATAGAAGTTTTAATATATCATTTTACTGAATTTCTAAGTAAAGAATGTGCTTTTAAACAGCATTGGATTAGTATTCAGTGGCCATAGAATTTTTAATTAAATAAAGCCGACAGGAAATGATAAATTTAATAAGTACTTCTTGTGAAATTTTGATAGGTATTTGAGGTTTTATGAATTTATAGTTTTATACTGACAACCATTGTACAGTAATTTAGAATTTCTTAATATATCTCTTAAACGTAAAATTAAAAAAAGAATATTTCCAATGAATAAATTAAAACTGACAGATTTTTTTCATAATACATATAAGGAAAAAAATTTTTTTTTACCTATATTGAAGAGGAATTACATAAAACGTAATAAGTTGTGCAGAAGGCCATAACTACATAAAAACAGATAGAAACTATATAAAATTCATAAATAAACACTATCTTATTTACACAGTGATGCACAAGTAAAAAAGGCTTATCTGAAAAAAAAATCAAACTATAAAGATAACAGGCTACTGCTCTTCCAAATTTGTAAATGCATAAAAGAGTGAAAGGAGAGACCAAAAAAATTCTATTCCTGAAAATTGGAATAAAAATTAAGATTTTGCAGGAAAAATTATTTAAAAAGTCAAAATCTAAAATTATCATTATTCATTATACAAAAGTATTAAATATACATAATTAATATGAATACAATTTATTTTATTATTACCATCTATAAAAAATATTATATGAGTTTAAATTTAAATTAAAAAGACAAAAATGTATTGCACTGGTAAATATTAAGTTTAGTTCTATTAATATATTGTTTTTCAAATATATCTGTAATGCAATAATTCATATACTCTAAAAAAAATCTTAACACTATTAGAGCAATTACCCAGTTTTGTATGTTTCATATACACTCTCTCAGTATTAGTATTTAATTAGTAAAATAATTACATCACACATATATCCCAATTTAATAATGTAGTTAACCATAAAACACAGATATAACTTAAAAAGTATCTATAACAAAGTTCAAAAACAATTAAAGTAGAGAATATGAATGATTTCTTTAAAAGAAAAGATTAATGAAGTGCTTTTTAAATTGCACTAACCTACCATGTAATTTGTCTTCAGGACTTCAAAATATTCCTAAAAATATATCAATACATGAAAAAATTACAAAAAAGAGTAAGCAAAGTATAATAAGGGGAACTTCATTATAATATGCAAAAATAAAATAATTGTGAAAACATTTAACTCCTCATGGTTTTTTATTTGCAAGATAATTTACAGCACATATAAAAATATACTATTTGAAATTAACAAGGCAAAATTCTTCATAATATAAAAATTAATAAGAGCAGATATATTTTCTATTTTGTAAATTAAAAATATTACTTGTTTCAGAGTTCAAAATAATAATAATAAATAAAATAAATAGTACAAATGTATATTATGTAGCTCTCACTTATTATTCTTTTGTAAAATAAGGTTAGTAATTATTTTGGTTTGAGGAAATAAAATAATATTTCTCACATCATTCATTCAACATTTAGAAATTCCTCAGGCATGTTAGATGATTCACAGCTTTCTTCATATGTGTAATAGCATAAATTCTTTACAAAGCATACAAATATATATACTGTATTTATTCGATTCTAAGCCACTACCCAAATCACAAGTTTTTGTAAAAAATAGAATAAAAGGGTTTATATCGATATCCAATTTTATGAAATTAAAATAAATTTAGAATGAGAACTAATTAGAAGTGAATAATTAGGTATTTTACCAGAATTTTAAACTTTGAAATACATACGTGAACCTGGAATTGCTCTAATTGCCCCATCCCACACGATTTTTCCTTCTTCAATTCTAAGCTGCACTAGATTTGCAGTAGCATTAACATTGGAAAAAAAGTAAGGCTTAGATTTGAGTAAATATGGTATACATAAAGATAGAGAAAAGATGAGAACAAAATGCTGGTAAAAGTAATGTTTGTCAAAAAAAAATTTAAAAAATGAACAAGATTACCTAAAACTGACAGGTGATCAGAATTTAACATATTGTTACTTTGGTAACTTTTAACAGAGATAACATAAAAGCACCCCCCTCCCCCCACATAAATTAGGCATGCTTTTGTGTAAACAAACTTTTTAGATGTAATAAAAGAGTGGCTTTTTTGTCTTCCCAATGATACTAACAATTTTTTTTTATTTTAAGTTTTTAATTTTTTTGCACATTTAAGTTCTTCAGTTATTTAATTTTACAAAATTAATTTCTATGTAAAATTTTAATCAATTACATATATTACAATGCAGATATTTCTAATATTTGAAAATCATTTTTTAATTTAAATGAATGTATACTTTAATATCTAGCAAGCAAGAAGTTTTCAACAGAATATTGATCACAATACTTAAATAATTCTTATTAAAAGAATAAGAATGCAACCTACTTTATTAATTTTGTCTTTAATAACAGACCATGGCTGAAACTGCAAGGCACCAGATACAGTCAGAAAGCATCCAAGAAAGCATGGAGTAAATAATAACTAAAAAAAAATAATAAATAGAAATTTGTAACAAAAGTAACAATAATTATTTTATAAAGAGTTAATAGATATAGCTGTGTCATATCTGCAGCAAAATATAGAAAAAAGGTAGTTTGCAACAAACTAATTCCTAACCTACACTTGTGTTACATATATAAATATAGAAATCAGTTTTTAGTAACTGAAATCATTTAGTTTTTATTTAAAAGTCTAAGAATACATTTTATCTTATAGTAATGCTTTTATAGTGTAAGGAAAAGTACCATATGAAGTCATTAAATTTGATGACCTATGAATTTGATTGTTTTAATTAATATTATATTAAAGCTACATTATAAAATCTATATTTTTATAACTACAACAAAATCAGGAAAATTACACCACAACTGATATCTACCGACCATAATTTTCACACTGTGGTTTGCAAGAACTTCAAAGCATATTTAATATGAAGCTTTCCACAGTATTCCATATGATGGTTAAACAAAATTAAGCAAGGTACAAAAACGAGACCTGAGCTAATACTTTGCTCTCCCATGATTGACTGAATATTAACGTCGCACTGTTCAGCTACACGAGGGCTTTTGGCGACGGACCACGTAATTTTGAACCATGGTCAAGTGATGTGGACGACACCTGAGCTGGCACCCCCTCTCCTAACTACCACACCACACCAACGGGAGGACATTTCAGCTCTCGACAGATTTAACATGCATCGCTGCCCTACACGGCGGGTCTTTAGTGGTACAGGGTTCGAACCCGTGACAAAGCAAGCCACGGTCCGATACCTATACCACTCGGCTACCGCGGCCACTGCTCTCCCACAAGCCAATGTGACAAATTTGAGCCTCAACAAATTTAACATGCACCAGGTTACTCCCCTTCCCCACACTCACACCTCAACATGGTTAAAAATCATGGGAACTTCATACGAATATAAATTTTTATAATACATTCAAATGCCACATGAAAACTTTTAAATGAATGCAATTATATTAAAATTTAAAAACTACATAAGAAATTTTTAAACTGAATAAAGCTAAAAGTTAAAACAAAATGAAAATAACAAGCATATTAAATTTTGAAATAAAATTATTAAATTCACAACTATCTACAAACCTGATCTACCATCATCTTCCTTAAACCAACTGTTCTTCCAACAGCACCCATTGTTTTCTCTAAAACATTGTACCATGTGCGTAATATCGGAGCCTACAATTATAGAAACTCTTCATGAGCTAAATTTTCCAAGAGTATTAGTAAAAAAGTACAATTTAAAAAACAATTTTTCAAAGTATTTCTATGACGAATTAAACAAGCATAGCTGAATATTTTAAAATATCTGCACCTATTTTTTTTTCAATTCGTTTTATATTTCAATACATTAAAATGTTTACTACCATGTGGCTACATACTTGTAAAACGAATAAAAATATGCAAATAATTTTAATAGCATTAATAAGATGAAATAAAAAAAGTCTTAAAAGTATTTATTAGTATCATGAACTTACATTTAAAAGTTCCAAATAAAATCTATTCTTTCATTTTGCCTTCCACAAATATTTAAATATTAATATAATAATAAAATGTACATTTTAAAAAACTGTCTTCTACATATCTTAAACAGTATTTAGGTATTTTCTAATTAACTATATTTTGGATGCAAGAAATGCCAATATATCTCACTAGAAATTAAACAGTAGCATCTAGAGAAAGCATTGATTAATAATCATTTCATTTATTAGCAATTTGAGACAAAGGCTAGCAACCATCCAACTTAGATAAAAAAAGGGTTCATATTTTATCCTTGATCTATTCATATTGAAAAAAGCAATATGTTTGGAGGTGCCCAATTTTAAAATATAATAATCCATAAATTATTGTAATTTTAATTATATGTAATAACAAATAAGCAGTTAATTTTACGAATATAATTATAATCTAAAAGTTCATACAAAAACTGTTAAACACACTAAATTAGTTTTCCTATAGCATGAATTTGATACAATATACTTATGAATGTAATTTTAATATGTTTAACTGCAATTGAACATTTATTAAAAAATATCACCGAAGAGATTGTGTAAAAAAATAACTGTTTATGAGGAAGATTTAGTTCTGTGATGTTTCTAAGTGATATGGACACAGCAATTTGTAGAAAATACAAGCACACATACACCCAGGGAGAGAGTGAGAGAACCATGGTCAGGTGACGAAAACGACACTTGAGCTGCCCCCCACCCAATCCTAATGTTCACACCCCACCAATGGGAGTATTTAGAGCCTCGAACTCATGACACACCAGCCACGAGTCCGTGAACTTGATCACTAGACTATCACTGTCTACAACTAGAAGTGCAAGTTGATTTTTTTATTAGAACATTAAAAAAATATCTGAAATTTTTGACAATGTACCAAGATTTTGAAGTTGAAAGTTTAAATAAAGAAAAAGCAAAAAATGAAGAAAATACGCTGTCATTATTTCAATATGCTCAACAAACATTTTCTTAAATAAAATAACATTTTCATTTAGGGACTCAATATTGAGTAAATTTAGTTCTTGTATTGAAAATTTAATTTAGCTAGAATAAACGGCAAAGGGGGGAATCCAGATTATATTTAGAGTGGCAAAGATTATCAGAAACTTTAACTAAATATCAATCACAAGCATGATACATGATCTTTTTTTGGTTCTGTAGCACAATTTTGATATTTTAGCTAACATTAAAATAGCATTTGATAGTAAAAATTGCAAAATTTAAACATGTTAGTTTATAATTTGTGTTTTTACATGCAAAAAATATTTTTTCTCAAACTTTAAAATCAATAAAATCTTACACACATCAATTTATATGCTATTCTCAATTTAAGAAAACTACAAATAACTATTTTGTTGTTGATATGGATGATGAATATGACATTTAAATGAATACCACACACACACACACACATGATCTTTTAAATGATTCAACAATCTTTTTGCTATGAAACTGAAAAGCAGTTGAATAAGAGATATATTTACAATCATGTAATAACACCTTTCACCCAGATAACGGCGATGATCACCTTGGCATGGGCATGAAAAGACACCTGAAGCATTAAGAAGCCATATGGACCCACAACCACTCAACAATCTCCTAAGTTCATGAAGACCTGATGGAGTAGATTTTGAGAGAAATGAACATTTCTTTCACAATGGCAAATGTTTCTGTTGACTAAATTGCAGTTCAGGAGCAAGTATATAGTGCATTGTCTTGTTGAAAGACAAGGTCTCCAGCAGGATGCTGAAGGCACACAAATGAGACCACATGGTTGTCAAGAATATTGCAATCGACCATTTATTAACCTCACACCATGAAACAACATGAAGATCATTGGGAGTGAACCTCACAATTTAGAACTATAGTCAAATGAAGAGAATGATCTCAATTTGCACTTCGATCTTCAAACTTCCACAACACACCAATGTGAGGACTCTAAGCCCTTACAGATAGACATGAGTGGCATTAGGCTTAAAACCAAAACTTGGGGGAAAAAAGAAGCAATATCATTATCACAGTAATATTCACCTGAAAGGGACAGTGGCCCCTTAACAGGGTCTCATTTTAGTCCATGTAAACCTTCTCAAGTGAGAATACCTCCTCCCCCAACTTGAAAAGCATCCTGTCAGCAAGAAGGATCACACATAGTACTTTGAATACTAAAAACACACAAGACAGCACATTATTAATTTAAACAGCCTTTTAGCAACAAAAGAATACTCTCAATATGACCCAGAGTAATTGATAAAAACCAACTTCAGATATAAGCTCTAATACAAGTCAAGATATAATTTTTTCTCCTTTGTATTTTTAATAAAGTACAACAAATTATTACACACCTCATAATTCAAATATTGAAAATCTACATTTTTACTGCCCAAAAATTTAGTACGCAATTTTTATACAAATTCACACTGATTGGGATATATTAAATGCAAGAATTGCAATTTGTTAGTTTTTAGATAAAATGCTTTTGACTCAATAATAAAAAAAATTCATTCATGTATTTTAAAATTTTTTTTAACAGAAACACATGTTTAAAATAAAGCCAGAATTTACGAATATGCGAGGAGTTTTACATACACATTAAACTTTAACCTCTTTTTCATTATAATTTCTTTACTGAAGAATAAAGTGCAATAGATAGTAATATGCATCTGGTATAAGATGATTCTTTAAGGGATTAAGGAAAATATTTGATATCTTCTTTAGTCAACATAAAAGTATTTATTACAGCTACAGCTTTTATAAATATCGACTTGAAATTTTTTGAACAAAGATTGATAACATTATCAATTAGTTAAAATGAATAATTGAAGAAGCATTAAACCAGATTTAAAGAAACAAAGGAAAATACAGGTACTCTTTTGGATATGGGATGCGGCACTTAGTTCACAGCTATTAAATTAAACAATTTTTTTTAAAAAATTCAAGACTTTTTTTTTAGCAAAATTTAAAGGAAAATAAGAATTAATGATTAATTTTTTTATTGATTAAAATTTTTATTGGCGATTCTTTTAATTTCAAAATATACTAAAACATCCTAAAAATATAGAAAAGAATGCAGTATTTACCACAAAACAAGTACCAAGGAAAGCAAATCTCCCAACTCTTAATGGTTCTATCTCTTTAACTTTTTTTTTTTCAATAGCAGTTTGTGCAATAACATCACTAGTTGCCATTAAGAAACCTATAAATAATTTATTACATTTAGCAAATAATTTAATCAAAATTACTATAAGAAAGAACAAAATACATAAGAAAATAATAAGAATACATATGAAAATACAATTTCTTCAATCACTGATGTTACTATTTATTTATGCTTAACATTAGTTCATTAGCAATTATAAATATGGATTTTAGATTTGAATACTAAACTAGGAGGCAAGACAAATGCTTTTGAACATTTTGATTTTAATTTATTGCTTATCTACTGTTCTTGCTTATTCAAAATTTTCAATATAATTTTATTTAATTGATGATGGTTTGGTGCTGCACATACTAAACATAAATTCTACTGCCCTTACTATTTTACAAATAACAGATTATTTGGAAGGAAAATGTTTAAAAAGAGTTTTCAGGAAAAAAACCATGACATGTTTTAAATATTGAAGAGCCTTAGGCTATACTTGACAACCTTGTATGTGAATATAATATTAAAAATATATAATTTTATAAATATTGCTCCAGAAATTACTTAAAGAGTATTACCAATTTTAAGTGTTCCAAACAATAAAAATTGCAAACCCTGAACATAATTTATACCCTAAACAAGATACTTATGAATTTCTTTTTTTCCTTCCAAATATTGGTTGTTAGAATAATATTCTCTCAAAACTGCACTGCAGGCTATCAGCTACAAGTCCTGTAATTTTTAAGCACAAATATAATAAAGATATATATAATTAACATCTAAATTAATACCTCCCTTTTCAAATTTCAATATCATTCAATATGAAGGATATTTTAAATTTTATAAAACAAAAGGTATGATATACACACAAATATTTTTAAAATAACATGAATGAATTTCTCGATAAAGATATTTTGACAAAAGAAAAGTGTACTCATAGGAAACTCTTCTCTTGTAACATGACTTGATTAATAAAAATTCATACACACTAAGGCAAATTTAAAGGCATATGTATAGTGTGTAGCATAGAAGAAAGTAATGATTTTACACTGTAAAGACATTTTTATAAAAAAAAATCTAAGAAATTATCCCCCAACTTATAGGTTACATTTATAAGAAAATGCACAATGAAGTTGATATGAAGACTACAATCAAACAGAAATAATCAAGTACACGAAAGCTTTTAAACTTTTATTGTGCAAATTTTGAAAGCTTTATAGATAATACAAAATATATATATGAGCATCTCATCAACTTTTAAAGATAAAGAAACAGCAGTTTTTCCTGATGCTAGATTTATTAATGACAATGAGCAATCTATACTTAAGTTTTTATTTCTTTCTTTAAATAGGTAATTCCAGCAGAATTGTCTGAAAGAAATGAAACTAAATGTTCAAATTATATTATTAACACATCCATTGGAACTCGCAATCTAATTTAGAAATGCAAAAGGGACATTTTGAATTAGACATTTTGCACTCGGAATAAAACTTACAGTTTGTATCATTATGACCATCACATGCTGCAGAAGGATTTTTGTTTCATGCATTTAATCATATGCTTTTTCTGACAAGAAGCTAGTTCACTAATCACAGCATATGTTTTAGCCCTAGCACATCTATTGCTTGATAATGCCAGAGTTTGGAAACATTTTTGAAGAAGGAGAACTGGCATGATTGGCTACAATCAAATGGAACATTATGTTCTACAAGAAAAGAAGCAAACAGTACTTCAACCCTGATTACATTTGACAGGACACTGTTTTTGAAAAAAAAATGATCTAATTTTGAGTAACTACAACTTGATATCCTATTTGAGAGCGAGAGGAACTTTGGAATTTCACATGATGGGCATAATTACATCAGCCCTCATGACAAATGCATGTCAGTACAACATATATGTCACTAAATGCATACGCCCCCTTTTATGGGAGGATGTGTTAATACAATGCATTTTCTTTTCATAGCATTCTTTAGACATTTAAAAACACACACATACTATTTTCCCTTTAACACAATCTATGAAAACAAATCACTCAGCAATATGAAGAGTAGGAAATACAAATGTCAGCAAAGCCCAAAATGAGTTGAGTTTCAGAAAGTTGCTGCAGAGGATTTAATTTGAATTTAATTTATGCTGCATTGTGAAGCAACATGAGGAACCTCGAGCGATGGACCTCGTAGTTTTCAGCCATGATACCAAACCATGAGGACACCTGTGAGCTGGCACTCCCCCCCAAAAAAAATTTTCACACCATGCCAAAGGGAAAACTGAACTTCAACATATTTTTTTTTACAGAGGAAGAAAAAAATATAAATGCTTCACTTAATGGAACCAATAGTAAACCAAATACAATATATAAAAAAAAGGCCAAACTTCATGAATTTTTTTTAAAACTTAATGACACGTTCAAAGGTTTTTGTCTACCTATTTCCACTCCTTATGAATGTAAAACGATTGATAAGTACTGTAGGAGAGAAAATAGTCGGCAAATAACTAAATTTTTATGATAGTACATGAAAACATAATGAAAGGCTGAAAATTGTAAATTTTATGTATAGAGTATAAAAGTTGCCAGGAGTGATATGTCCATACATAATTGAAATTTTAGAGAAAATAGGAAATACCAATCAAGATTCTCCTTAAAACAATGTAAAATTTTCATTTTCTTAATAAACAGTTTTTTTAATACTTAACTTGCCATTTCAAAATATTAAAATAGTTTCTTTTACCCCTTGCAAGTATTCAGAATAAAATTTCCTTAAAAATAAGTTTAGAATAATCCTAAGCATATTAAAAAATATTTAAATTTAGATTATCCACAGAACATAAAAAAAAATTTGACACAATTTTTCTTCTTTATATGTGATATCAAATGGTACATTTTATTTAAAGATTACAATTTACAGAGAAAACTCAAGTTAAAAAATGAAATTTACCAAGTCCAATTAACACATTCACAAACTACAATTAGTATACTACCATACACATAAAATGAGAATAAAGAAATTTAATTTTGTAAATGTCTCAAAATGTTATCATAAGACAAATTAAAAACTGCATTCCACAATTCAGAGACATCTCTTCTAATATATATTATAAATGTGAAAGTTTGTGAGGATGTTTGTGGGTCTTTCATGCAAAAACAATTGAATGGATTTTAATGAAACTTTACAGTAATATAGCTTATACATCAGAATAGCACATAGGCTATAATTTATAAAGATATTGTGAGAAGTGTCCAAAATATAATGATATTTGTCAAGTAAGTAGAAAAAATTCTGCCATCTACAAACAATTCTGGCGTGCACTGCAAAAAAGCCCACATCAGCATATATCTATCTTTTGTTTGTGAAAAACCTTTTTTTTTTTGTTTTGGCTACGCAAGGTGCTTGTTTCTAATTAATTCCTGTGATCAGCATAATGCCTATTTTTTTTATTTCAGAATAAAACTAAGTTTTGAAGGGAAAGGTTGTTATAAATCTCTCTTTATCTTAATGTTTTTTTTTATGATTTTATTATGCACATTTGGTAGTAAGAAATTGATCTTTTTTCCAATAAATGCTTTTATCAGTTCTGATACTTATAGTAAATAAACTTTCTCTTTCACACTGCATCATTTGGACAAGTTTTCAAAATTTGTTTGTGGTTAGTAGTTAATTATAACTCTATAATTTTAATTGAATAGCAGATATAATTATTTTTATACTTAAAAACGCAATAACTACTGTGCTGTATTTTTTGGAGTGTGAGAGTGAGTGAATATTAATGTTGCACTGTTCAGCTACACGAGGGCTTTTGGCAACGGATCACGTAATTTTGAACCATGGTCAAGTGATGTGGATGACACCTGAGCTCTGGCACCCTCTTCTCCTAACTGCCACACCAACTTAGAAGGAATATTCTTTGAAATCCACTCTTCCAAGATATATGGCAGCACGGGTTATATGATGAGTATTTTAGCGGAAAAAATAGTTTGTCAAAATTTAAGTGTCTTATGATTTTGTATGTTAGTGAAGACCTTAGAAAATGATTTGACTACTTTTTTTAAGTGAACGGTATATGTAATTAAGTTTACAGTGGAATATCTTTAATTCATTTATTAGCTCTAACGGATTAAATTTTCCAAAGTGGAGTATTTTGTTTATGTATATCCCTTAATTTTAAATGTAGTGATCCAAAAAAATATATATATATTGTATGAAAAAAACTGCAGTAAATCATAATGTGGTTGGATAAAGTATTAACGTGCATTGTTCCCCTACACGGCGGGTCTTACAAAGCTCTAATAAAGCTCGAGCTAGGAAAGAAGCTAGGCATTTGCCAATTTGACCCTATCGTTAATATTTTGCTATGTTTTTTATTGAATCACCATTATAATTTAAGAAATGGCGTTTCTTGCAAATATTACATTTTAAAATAAAATAAATACTACAGAAAGCAATATTAATGTATTATACTTTCAGATAAAAATTATTTACACTATTTTAAGCGTTCATTACACAAAACTTTTAACAATGTGTTACTTTTGCTGAGCAGAGATCAGCTTAGGAAGGTATTTTCAAAAATCGATCCTCAAGAGTGTTACGGGGAGTTATAAATAAAAAAAAAATCCTTTTTATCAGCTATTAGATCTACAGACTTCAAAATTTAACAAAGACGTTTTTTTTTCTTTCTTTTTTTGTTCAGCTGAGATATGCAAAAAGCTTTTTTTGGTTTAATTTGCAATTCACGTAAAATTAACTCATTAAAAACTTCTTTATACTTCAATCTGTGTTGTTTAATTTTTCAGTTCACCCCTGTGAAGAACGGGTATACCAGCTAGTTAAATAATATTTGTAAAGCAATTCTCAAAATAAACTTTTTAAAGCAAAGTATGTATGCTTATTTAACATTTTAACTTTTAGTGTCAAGTAATAAATATTTGCTTTAATATTACTCTGTATTTATTAAGGCACTAAGATTCAACAAGTTAGCAACATTTAAATAATATTAAGGTCTTATGGCTTATTTCAGTGAACTAGAAGTTAGAGACTTTTTTGATCAAAATTCTCTTTGAAATATTACATGATTTATTAAGTCACCTAATGTTGAAATAACTAACTGATATATATATATACACATATATATGTAAGGATAATTAAATTAGATTAAAAATTAAATTCCCTATCTAGCACTTGATTCATCTTTCTCAGGTCTCATATTCAAGTATCAAAATAATCACCCATTTATTTCTTCCGAACATATGGCCTAGCCAATAAACATGTCTAATTCCAGATCGTTAGATTTAATAGTCAACATGTCAGCATTAACTTGCAAGCCCCTCTTCAAAGCAGCGATACTTACCATATGTTTTTCAAGTGTTATCCACTTGAAACCACCACCATGGCGTGCTTTTTCCTCCCTGCTCGGTGTCAGAACAGATGTACAATTGAAAGAATAAAGGTCGTCTTTTCACTTCTCTAACTTTAATCTGATTCTGTCTTTAAAATCATGACATATATATATATTTAATATTCATCAGCAACATTTTTATTAATATTTATGATTAAGAATAAATCGCAATGCTTAAGATATTGAGATAAAAGAAAATTACAAAGATATCAATTACAAGAAACAATAATAAATATAGTATCTTAAATAGCTCTTCTATTGTTTTTTGTCACATATTGCTAAAATTTTTTTAGTTAATATTTTAACTATCGGAACCTAATTTCATACATTAGTATTTTTTGTTTTAATTGCAAGTATGAAATAATGATCTCATTTTTGGTATATCTATCTTTTCTTTTTATATTTAATATCAGAGTAGTGTGAAACAACTGTTAAATTATTTAAGAACCATTACTAGGTCAATTTCCGTAATAGTGGTTAGCGACGTTGACTGCTGTGTCATAGGGCCTGGGTTCGAATCCTGGAGAAGAAATGGATATTTGTAAATGTATAGTGCCTTCGAGTATGGGGGTACTCTAAATAGCCGTCGAGCCACAAGTCCTTTCATGAGGTTGGTGCAAGGGGAAGGGGGTGGGAGGCCCCCAGGGTGTTCTCCCTCAAAATCGGGATGGAACCGAGCTAAATCGTACTGTCACTTGTATGGTGCTCAAAGCTACGGGCAATAACAGGTGTGCATCTAGCCCCTTGCCATGATGAATTTTATGGGCCTGAATTTGACGCAGTCGAGATCAGGAGGCATAAGAAACAACAACAACCTCAGAGTCTAAAATTAGAGGTGACTTATAACTGATAAATTCCATTACTTAAAAAATTAATTTTCTAAAATATTTTATAAATATATATGTTATATATACATTTCAATTAACATGCATTTCTTAGATATAAAAAAATTTGACACAGAAAATTTAAAATAATGAATACAAAATCCAATTATAATGAATCAGAATTTCAAATCCCGAATTGAAGGTATAATTTTGTTCAGGAACAAAACAAAAACCAACAGTACAATCACAAGGATAGTACTAAGTATTTTACACATCACTAATTACATTCTGTTAATTCACTTCACATAACTTACTCATAAATTTAGCAAATCACATTATTAACTAATGATTTTCTAACAATATAACCATTACTTGAATGTTAAAAATTATATTTAATAGAGTGCTGCAAAATTGTATATCTCTTATGATTGTAGTTATTGAAAGATAGCATCTATTACAAACGCTTGTAATTGTAAAAGATAAGAAAACCGATTAAACAAAAACTTACATTGACCAATAATGCTAATTTATGGCAAATACAAATACAATCGCTAAAATGGATCAAAACACTAGGTTAGAATTATTTATAACAAATTTGACTGCTTTGTGAGAGAGTTATGAAGAAAAGGCAATACATGGAATATTTCGAAATGCTGTATTACTATGGATTATAGCAATTTTTTTAGAGAGTTAAGAAATATATCTCGTACATCTTTAAGAATTTAATTTAATTCGAAGTAATATATTTTTATAGATAACACGCATTTCATATTCATTTTTCAATTCTTAAGAGGGATTTAAATGAAGAAAAATTGTTATATACCCGTAGTAAGAAGTTGTGCTTTCCAAGGGTGAGTAACAACAATACGATTACACCATTTGAGTAACTGCGCCATACCTGGATATAAATTTTTATGTGCTTGATATTATATTTAATTAAATTATCAGGGTTGTACAACAACAATAGCTACCGGTCCCATACTAAACAACCAGATTTTACTTAGTATTTCAAATAGCCCTACCACGGCTAGAATAGTTGCGCACGCATTTTATACTCTCGTAAACTGAATGTTCACGGTTCTCCTCCGCTAGACGGCTACTTCACCACTCGAAGTTCTGTTTCATGCTATCTAAATAAGCGTTTCTGGAATTCACATGCTTTGATAAGCTTTTTAACTGTAATTAAAATTTACATCCGATTTTATTGAAAGAAACTCAGCTCTTTTAAGAGCTTAATTACCTGTACTTTGAATCATCTGGAATTCTTTGTGAAACTTTATCAGTTTGTTCCTCTGACTTTAAATTCTTTCTGAAGCATCATGGTGCTTTGTTGTGTACCATTTTGTAAATCTGATTCAAGAAAGAAAGACAAAAATGTTTCCTTTCATGAATTTCCAAGTAATATATTACTTCACGATATCTGGACGAAAAATATATCAAAATCAAATTTTAATGTAAATGATAAATCAGCCTCTTCTGTAGTATGCTGCAAGCATTTTAAGGAAACAGATTTTGTGTCTTATCGGATGAAGAGAATTTTGAAAAGAGGTACTATTCCTACTGTATTTCCTGGCGATCCATCTAACATGGATCCCCAAGAAAATTTTTCTAGAACAAAAAATCTTAGGACCATTCATTATTTTGAAAATAAAACATACAATCCAGAAATATTGAAATTAACACCATGTAAGGAAACCATAGAGGAAGCTGATGTTTCTTTCAAAGTAGAAGAATGTCCAGCTTCTAATACTCCTGAGGTTGTAACTGTTACAAATGATTCTTCTTTTCATTATTCTAGTTCAATAAGTGAAGCTGAATTACTTTTACATTTTGCTCGGTATGCAAGTTTTGAGAAAAACAAAAGTGAGTCCTCCTAGGATTCAACCCTTATTTGTCTCCCTAGACAAGCAAGTGTAATCCTTTATTTTTAAAAAAGGTTAAAAATGAACTTGAAATTGCAAAATTAAAATTTAAATATTTAGATTGCAATAATTATTCAACATTAAAAAAAAGTATACACATTGATGACAAAGGTTCATTCTTATTGTAACAATTAGAAATTTTTTCTATGAATGAAACCATTATGGGAAGAGAAGAATAACATTTAGTTTCATATGGATTGCTGTTTCTCCAAAAGAGAGACAGTGAACTATATATATTAACTCTGCTATGTAAAAAAGTACCTGGGATATAAATCTCAAGTTTATTCCAAGAACGAGGAATAACTAAGTTAGTTTTCAGTAAATTGGAAGATGAGGTTTGACATCAGAATTCTTAAGAGAAAAAGTTTGTGTCATTAATTATTGATGACATGACTATACAAGAACTTGAAGTATATGGGATAAATAGCAAGTCACTTTTTTTGGCCGAAAAACAGCTATTGATTCTGATAACAGTTCACATTTTCCTTTTGGAAAATATTTTGGGTTGAGTCCTAGGAGGACCCACTTTTGGTCACCATAATTTTGGGAAAACGAAGAAATATATATATGGGTGTTCTTCAAATTGTTTTGAGAACTGAACTAACCTTACCACATGGAAATGTAATTCCTTCTCTCCTTGATTATGCTATGTATTTACTTGATGGATTAAAGCACTCCATTGGTAAGTTATTTTATCTTTATTTATAAATACCTTCTAAATAAGCTTCAAAGTTTCAGAGATAAAATATGGGTAAAAAATTTATCAGCATTATATTGTAAATGATAAAATAATGTGCAACGTTACTTTATGCAGTAACTTTAGTATAGGTCTATTTTGTTGTGTCAAATGTATTAATTTCCTAAATAGGTTTTTTCAATGTGTTTTAAGCACCAATATATCATTATTTAAATAATGTTAAATTTGCTTCTATTTAAAACAGTGAAATTATAAAATATACAGATTTGAGTTCTTAACAATGGGGAATTGGGTGTCCCCAGACAAAAAAGCAAATTTCTTTTAGTGACCACTAAAAGAAATCACAAAACTATCAATATCTATCGATAGTTCTTTGTGCATAGCAAAGTAAGAAATTCCTAAATAAATAATAACAGTATAAAATACAAATTTCCATGTTTATAAAAGAGAATTAGAATTTTGTGAGATAATGAAACATTGTAGCCTTAAGAAATAAGAGGTATACCATTTCAAAGAAACAAAGGCTTTGTTAGAATTCTAATTCTTCTATGAAAAGATAAATCTTAAAGTTCACTAAAAATTAAATAAAACTGCTCATTAAATTGTTTTGTGTATCCTTTTCCCATGTGAAATTTGATATGTAGAGTAGAATTGGATCTCAAATTCTGCGACTTAGTTTTGGTTCTAATCAAGAAGCTTGTATCCCGAGATAGTAATCTAAAAAGGAATGAAATCACAGTTGACTTCTCAACTAATCCACATATTTGTTCTCATTAAAATCTGGTTCACACACTTGATTTACTTTCATCTACTATTCTTTCTCACATATCTCCTGATACAATGCTTATTCATTCTTCTGACAGTATTACCAAATAAATTCCATAGTCAAATTATTTTTCTCAATGAAATGTTTGTCATTTCTGCAAACTGAACATTTGAGAATAATTAAAACCAAACCTTTAGCAGTGCATCATTGTATTACAGGTATATTTCCATTGCACTCCAGAAATTATTTTAAAAAAGGAATGTTGATTATTCATCTGATTGTGAGTTTTACTGTTGTGGGAAAACAAGTGAAGGCAAACTAAAAAAAAAGTTATATAAATTTGCAATGAACATTAAAGTCTAAATTTTAATTAAGTGTTTCCTCGAGAACAATTAAATGTTGATTCTAATAAGAACTGTCTGTCTTTAAAAACATCTGCTGATATTTAATAATGAATCACTATCAAGTATGGAGAACATGTAATATCAGAATAAGTCTATTTTTTATTGTACCTGGGTTACCAAAGTAAACAGTCTGCCAGAATGTTACCATAAAATCTAAAAAAAAAAACATAAATTTAAGAGGCATCATGTGTGTTCTACACTCCAACCCTTATCAGTTAAAGTGACCATGGGTTGGCAACTACTTTTCCATAGTTCTCAACTCAAACATTGATGATATTTGTTAAGATGCATTCCCTGCAAATACAATGATACAGCAGACCTTATTATATTTTCTATGTGATATCATGTGTTTGGCTTTATGGCCCCTATAACTGATAAGTACCAAGATTTACTTGCTTTGTTTTCTATTATGAAATAGCTAATGAAATTTTACTTACAAAATGTATTGTATAAAAGTTAGGAAGAAATTCATTTTGTACAGATTGCAAGGAAAGTTAAATATATAAATTGTTTAGTATAAATTAGTTTTAAATTTACCTTAAAAATATTTCAAAACACTCAAGTTACTCTTAATTAGCTTTTTGAAAATGATTTAAAGATTAAATTTGATTAATTAAATTATTTCTTATAGACAAATATTTTTCATTCTTTTAGATTGTGGAGATCAGCAATGCTAGTCTGGCATTTGTAGCTGGCTACTTGGTACTTGTAATAGAAGAGCATGAATGCATTTCTTGTCTTGAAAGTATTACCCAAGTTGGATCTTCACCTTTATTTACTTCAATTACAGCACAGGATCATAGGTGCCTTTATTATCCTTCTAAATGTGATGGACAATTTTGTAATAATGGCATTACCTCTACTACCCGGAAAAAAATTGATTGTATGTAATATATCTTGTATAATCTCATCATACATTGAGAACAGTGTATTATTATAATGTAATAATGAAGAATATTATTTAAAATTGAATGAACTCTTTTGTTAAAAATTCATTCTCCCATTGATGAAGAATATTACAAAAAGAAAAGAAACTGACAAAATAAATTTGTCTCTGTAAATAGGCCTTTGGATGGGAAAGTTCATAAACTTAATTTATTTTCACTGAAACATATAATTTACTAAGTTTTGTATACAGAAAATAAAAGTATTTTAAATAAAAATGTTTTTCTCCTTCATTTTGTCTTTTTGATCCAATAACCTTATATATATAAGATACAAACTTTTTTATATATTTAAAACAATTTAATTTTATATTTGCTTTGAAGTTATTTTGGAATGCTTCCTAACAGCAAATTTCACATATTTCTTTTCATTTTCAGCTACATGTATGTGTATTTTCCAGAAATTTTATAAGTTGAGTCTTTCTTTCAAATTCATATATCATTTCTTACAAAATTTGAATTATTTAGTTAAATGTTACACTCAAATTATTAGAGTTAAATTGTATTAGCTTTTAAAAGAATTTATCGCATTAGATTTTTTTTTAAATATCTCATTAGCCTCCATACTTTATCCAACAAAATTCATGAGTTCTAATCCCAGCTTGAAAACTAAAAAAAAAAAAAAAAAAAATTATAAATTTATAATGACCAACAAAGTAAGAGATTCATGTGATATTTCTAGGGCAAGTTTTGTTTGGAACTTTATTTAGAAGCCAAAGCAAATATAAATCTGAAATTAAATTTTTGAATCATAATACAATAGTTCTGTTTTAAAAAGTTGTTCTGGAAAAACATTTAACAATTTAACTTTAATTAGACTGTGTTTCATGTTACTAAAAAAAATTGTGTGATTTCTTATAATTTTTGGAGTTATTTACATATTTTTTCTTATCCTTCAGTTTCCTCTCAAGTTTAAGTAAAGCTTATTTGTATTAGAGGCTTCAATTTGAGTTTTTCGCATACATTCCGTAAAAAATAAATGAAATATTTTTTATTAGCTCATAGTTTCCTAAAACCGAGCAGTTTAAATTGAAATAATTTCAGTGATAAATTATCAATTTATTCCTACAGATATAGATCTCATAACTATTCTACAACATATTGAAAAGAGCTGGTACCATGCCTTTTAGTGGCAAAAAAGTGCATAGTGGATGCTGTTAAAGAGTTTGAATATACAAATTGTCTAAGCTTCACGCGTATCTACTAGTTTGGCCCCTACTAACACTTCTTATTAAATCAAATTTTGATTATTTTTTTTCACACTAGACAAAAGTGACCACACCTGTCTGGAGATTGTTATTGGCTTATGTGTATACCCCTACAGTGTTCCTCTTTTGTGAATCACTTGGCTAGTGGCCACAGTCCTATAAAAAAATTTACTTAGAACTGAGAGACAGCCATCAAAAGTTTTAAAATCGATTTCTGTGTAAATTTTCAAAACTTTTACATACGTAAAAATATTCAAATTTTAATGAAAATTTTTGCATATTCAAGAAATGGAACACACCCTCAGAAGAATGTTTTAAAAGCATTGAAAGTGAAAATTTCAGTGTTATTGTTTCAAAATCTATGGTGGATTGGACAGAATCTCTTAAATGGGCCATACCTAGACAGCTGATCGTAGTTTGCTCATCACTGTTTTAATATAGTTGTTAGTTCTTTTTTATTTACTAACTGGGGCTACTCTTATAAGTAGACTAGTTGTGCTTCCAGCTTTTTTTTTTTTAAGATAGTGAAGTTGCAGGAGTGTGAGGTAGGGACACTCATTTCCTTTCAATAAGATGTTGCTAATTCTGGGGTGTCATTACTTAAATCATTTACCTTAATCCGATCTAAATTTTAAAAAACTGTGATGAAGTGATAAATTAGCTTTAATTGAGTTTAAACATTGGAATTCATGAGATATACTTGAAAAGAAAATCTCTTGGATTATTACCCACAAGAAGGAGAAACCATCAAAAGCTGATATCTTCACCTGGAAGACAGTATTAAAATATTCATCATCATTGTTGGCTTAAGCCATGGGCGGGCCTTGGCTATCTCCAGAATTTCATGCAGTTCTCCTTGTTGCTAGTATCCTTATGGTCTTGAAATCAGTGTTAATGGAGTCCAACCATAGAAGTCTTGGTTGTCCTCTAGTTCTACTACCCATAGGCTTATGTTTGAAAATCTTATGTGCTGGGCTAGTAGTATCCTAGCAGAAAATTGACCTGCACATATCTAATTCTACTTAATTTGATGAATTTTATTACATTAATGTTCTCATAATTTTTATATGCTTGAAAGTAAAAGTTTTAAATAGAATTCACACACACTGGAAAAAGATGCATGTAGCAAATTCAGTTTCGGAGCCGATTCTGGATCTCCATGTACACCTTTCCTCTCAAAAGCTCTTGGTGAGGATTGAAAAAAAATCTCTATCAAAAAGATTTACTGTATGCAAAAAGAGTATCTATATAAGAGATGTCAGTGATGTTTGACTAACAAAGATTCCTACATTTCCATACCTGATAAGATATACTTAAACTCAGTGGCGCAACAGCCCATGAAGGCCAGGGCCTACAGTGCCCATCCCAGTATATGTGACCATTGGGCACTGAGGTGCTTGAGCTGAAGTCCCGATCAGGTGGTCAGTCTGAAGCGAGACCCCCAGTGTGTAAGTCTCCAAGCAATCTTGGTACTCATTTATTGATCCACTGCAGTAGGGATGAAAGGCTAAGTCGATGTTGCCCAGCTCGGAAATAGCACCCGGATCTGGGGTGTGGAAGCGCGATATACGCTACCACTAGACACCTTCTCTATCTGATAAGTTATACTTCTCAATTTTAAATGTATTAGAAGGCTAGTACTTATAAAACATTTGTCTGGTAAATTCGTAAAGCTTTGCAATTTTGAATAAATTCATTTCCTGAATGGTATTTTATTTGTTACCCTGGATTTCTGCATTGTAAGTTATTATGGGTTTAGTGATTGTGTTAAATACAAAAGTTTAAGAATATTGTATTGAATTATATTTGGGGAACATAATTAGGTTTTAAGATTTTGTAAAAGCTTATATAAACAACATTCTTCCTTAGTTTAAACATGAGGAGACACCAGGAATTTTTTAATGATAAGTCTAAATCTTTAGTAATAAATCCATAAAGATATTTAACTAAAGAAAAGGTTCCTGTTGAAGGCTGCAAGTTGGTGTAAGCACCACAAATCCTGCACCCAACTTTAGGTGATTAAAAGTTTATGTGATGTGTGCCTGGGCTCTTTCAAAAGAATAAAACAAATTATCAAACAAGAAAGTGAATTTTTGAAAATAGACAATATATTTATAAAAGAAATTAAAAAGCACCCAGCAATTTATACTATTAAACACAGGATTTATTATTAATTAAAGCAAATGTATGAAAAGTATATTTATCTCACATAAATATTAAATGCATGCAATTAATAAAGTTTTTTTAGAAAACTATTGAGTCAATACTGGACTAGTGACAATACTGAATGTCTTTTTACAGAAAGTTTTTAATATCATTCAATTGTCATGTTAAAATAATCAATTTAATCTAATGAGACACTAAAAAAAAGGGCCATATATTTGTTTAAAAAGAGTTTTATCTCCATATAAAGTTCACCAGAAATAATAAATTGAAAGAAATAAAAATATTTTCTAAGTAACACTAACAAAGGCAAAAATCATGCTATTTATTCAATATAAAATGATTTTTAATACCTACATGATTATATTTACAAAACTTTTGAGCAAAAATAACATAGTACATAACAATACACACACACACAACTCAATGTTTCAGAAAGGAGTGAATTTATATGAATATATATTAATACACAAACAGCAGCATGACTAAATTTGCAAGAAATTCTTTCGATATTCTAAATAATAAACAAAACCAATCTCCGAAGTAAATAAACACATCTCGAAAAAAAACTTTGTAAAAAATAACAAAAAAGTCATGACAAATCATACACACTCTATAATAACAATGGATGTATTCATTTCTCTTTTTAAAAATCAGCATAATTAGATTGTCATTTTTAAAACATAGTCTCAAAGTAGAATACCCCTCCCCCCACCTGAAATAGCAGTTCTGGTTTTTAATATAAGATAGTTGCTCCAGGTTTTAAAAATCCAGTTATGCCACAGTGTATTTAAATAAATCTGAATTGTAAAGATAATTATTCAGGTATGTGTTTGGCTACAAACAGTTACTATTAAAAAATGAACTATCAAAATTTACTGTCTTAGCAATATTTGAAACAAGTGCCATGAATTTCTGTACCTGTTACTGAAATATTAAAAAAAAAAGTTTTATACATGCTATAGCTTTTTATCATTTGGCAAAAAGGTCAACAGTTCGATTAGGGCTCGAATCTTGTACATTTATTGCTTGAAATTAAAGGTGATTAATGCAATTAAATTATTTTACCTCCAGCATTTAATCTGTTTCTTATGATTAGCACTGCCTGTCTACCTAAAATTTACTGGCTACTTTTCTTTCTCTAGAGAACAAAATAAATATACAAATTTACATCTTATTTCAAGAAAATAACATTAATTTTTAATGAAATAAAAGAAGAATTTTTATGTACAATATAAAATTCAGTGTGTCAATTCTGCTTAAACCTATGGAAGAACTCGAATTTTTGAATATAAACCTCACTGTGTTATCAGTTATTTCGAACAAGTTCATTTTTATTTTTAGAAAGCACAACTACTTAAGCAAAAAACATTTGAAAAGGATTTGAACTATATAACCCACAGGTTATTGCAACTTATGATAATTCAAAATTGAAATCACAAAACCAGAAGTGGGACACATTAAATATTCCAATGAAATGAAAATGAATTTCAAGTTTTCACTCAGTGCAAGTGCTGTTAACAGAAGGCAATACATTCGAATATTTGCATTCGCTAAAAACACAGAGGTTTATAAAAATTTCCTTTTCAAATAAAAATGTAAAACATCAAAGAACATTTTTTAACAGTTCTCATATATGAAGCTACAAATTGAGGTCGCAAATTGAGAAAATACATTTAAAATCAAAATGTATGATAATGTAATACAAACGTCTTTGCCTACATTTGTATAATTTCTAATAAACATAAAAATTCAGAATATAAGATTATAACTTCAGATAATAATTGCCCATAATGCACCAAAATATTACACACTTACCACAGTATTTCTATTTTAAATCTGTTTGGCATTGGTAAGTTTGTGCCAAGTATTCAACAACTACATATATAATTTTAGCATTTTTTTTTAAAAAATAATTTTTATTCATTTGAATGAAATCAAAAAGGAAAAAAATTAATATCTCAAAATAAACATAAAACAAAATTGATGAATATTTTTCTTTTAAAATAACATAGTTATTTTTATATATGTGTTCAAGGAAAATAAATGATTAAAAAAATCTTGTGAAATAAGTTTTTTTTTAAAAAAAAGACAAAAAAAGTTTATACTCTTTCTTAACACTCAATTACTTTAGAATCAAAAGGTAAATAAAGATGTTTAACATATATTGAAGCAATAGTAATAGCAAATGTAAATCTTTTAAGAATCTCTGAGTGACTTACTATAATGTTGCATTGTTTCTAGAAGCCTAGAAACTAATATAAAAGAACACTCGATAAATAATTTTTCAAAACATTTTAAATATCTCTGGTTACAAACATTAATACACAGAGAGAAAATTATTACATTCGAAGATTATACATTTAATTACCAATAACTAGTTAATATATCATTCATTTTCTTCATTTATAAGCATATGCGTAGTTAAAAGATAGCATAATATAAGAAATAAATACATATATCATCTCCCCCCAATAGATGCGGAACTCACCAAACAAGGGCTTAAGTTTGCAAAACTGCCATCTTGGGAGAAACACACAGCATGATGTAAAAAGTATTGGGAAAATTATAACAAAAATCTCGGAATTATAATTCAATAACAAAAAATCACACTTAAAATAATGTAGAAAAAATATGGATTTAATAACTTTTAAAAAGTTAAAATAATTATGAAGGGAATCTTTCTTAAATTTCCTTCCAGGAAAAAACAACCTTAGTTTGAAAATAGATATAGGGTTTTTATAAAATAATTGATCAAATATTATTCAAAAGATTCCCTTTTGATTACAAAGAATCAAATTTTTTAATTTCAGAATAAACTTTTCTCATTAACTTCGAAAAGCATTAATTTCGACTGTACAACAGAAAAAGAGAAATAGTTTGGGGATCAAAGGATTCAAACCCATAGATTATTTTAGAGCACATAATTATGCAAAAAAAAAGTGGTAATAAATACCTCATCCATACGCTTGCATGTTGCACCAATAAACTGCACATTTATGGCCCTAACAATAAAATATTGCAAATTTATTTTCATATTTTAGCAAAATTTATCAGTTGAAAGTACATTATTTCAATTCATTGCATCCAACCTATTTATATAAAAAAAGGTTGATTTGATACATGTTTTCATTAAGTGATATATGCAAGAATTTCAGAATACAATAATTGCTATGAAATTTAGTTGAAAAATAAACAAAAAAAAAAAATTCCTCCTGAAATGTTATGTTATTTTTGCTTGTAATATCAATGAAACATGATTAAGACCGAGAAAGTAAAAACACTTTGTATCATTAATTTACATGAATTTATGCTTTATTTAGCAACATATAATTGTAATTTACTTTTCACAAGAAACAAGCTCCTTTTGAAATATTGGAATTGAAAATTCCAGTCAAGCATTTGCAAAAAATATTGCAGTGTGTATTTGCACAACATACAAACATAATCAAATAAATTAACCTAAGATTATAAGGCAAATTATGTTGACTATATAATAAACTAAACAACAACACATCATTGAGGTATTTGAAAAATTTACAAGTTTTGTTAAATTTATTTTACTATATATAATTGAGATATAAGTTATATTTTTGAAAAAATGCATACTTTGCAAGATAAGTGATTTAAAAGAAAAAAATCAGTAGTTTCCTAAAATTAGGAATTTGAACACTTAAATTTATTTAGATTTTCAATGTATTTTTTTATGCATATGATTTCTCAATATCAGATTTTTAAAATCTTAATTAAAAAAAATTCAATAAATCGAAAGCTTATTTTAAAAAAAAAATGTACAGAGTTGTTAACCTAAAATTTTTATTTTTATTTACTCCAAAAAATTTTAAGGTAAATTTGAGCCATCTTAAGAATAAGGGAAATCAAATGTAGTAAAAATATCCTTTCTCTTAGAATGTTAAAATAATGAATATATATTCAGCTTGAAAGAGAGAGAAAATACAGTTGAAGGGAAAGAAAAAAAAATGTGTGATTTATAGAACGAAATAAATACATTCTTAATTTTACACATAGATGATGAAAGTAAAATAGTATTTTAATGCTTTGAACAGTTATACAAATATATTACGAATATCAAGATTTTGAGAATGGGATATATTATATTTATTTGCTGAAACTTGTCTATCCCCACTATTTTTCTTTTGCATGCTTGGTAAAAAAGCAACGATTTCGTCAGGAACATCTAAACTAAGGTGCTGCAAAGATCGTTCCATGTCTGGGGTTATTTCATCCTGTAAAAATAAAGAAATATTTTTAATGTATATAAATATATATAATATTATTTGTTGTGGCATTTTCTTTTTCAGAAAAAGTTTTAGAGATAAATTCACATTAATGGGCTGTAAAAAATTCAAAAGTAAAAGAGTAATATATCTACATCTATCCAATGAACTAATTAATTTTGTTTAAAATGCTTTTTATTTTTAGTATAGTCTATTCAATTTTAATGATTCCAAATACTTTTAAATTAATTAAATAGGTATAAAATTCGAAAGTTTTGAAAGAAAAAATTATTACTTAAGCAAAAGCTTGAGTCAAGTATTAGAATTACATTATTTTATGGTGAAATTTGTAAAATGTACTTACTAGAAATCGTAGGTTCTTTCTCTTTAAATGAAAAAGTCATCAGTAATCCAGGTACAATAAAGTCACTACTTCTTTAATGGCTAAAGAGTTTTATTCCAAAGACAGCCACACACAACTCAAAAAGAAAAACTAACTACAATACTTTAATTTTAAGTTGTTAACACCATTTTGTTTCTTTCCTCGCCAACGTAATCACTATGCCGCTTATTCTGCCATTTTCGCCATGTTCTCTCGCTCCGCCATGTTGTTGACTTATTTCCTCCCCCTTCGATGGCCGCGCCACCTATAAAGTTTTTAAACTGCAGGGCGAATCTTACATGCCCCATCAACGGAAGCACATGCGTCATCTTAAATGACCAGGTGCTACAAGAAAGAGGTTAGTCACACACACACTCACACAAATAATGTCCAAACCTTAGTTAAAGAGAGAGTGCACTATCTTACTATGAATATCGAGCTACTCAATAACATTCTTGAATTAGTTCTAAGAGTACACAGGTAAAAATATGCTAAATACGTAAATAAGTCAGTAATAGACGGTTTCCTAGCAAACTATGAAAATTCCACTTTTGAATGAATACTACAATTGACATATATGCATATACAACACTAACAAAAAAAAACAATAAGAAAAAGTATACGTTATACTCCAAAACAGCTAATACATAAATCAATCAATAATAGATGTCTTCCAAATACACTACAAAAATTTCACTTTTAACTGAATCTGACGATTACCATATATGCATATACAACATTAACAAAACTTTATAGGTGGCGCGGCCATCGAAGGGGGAGGAAAAAAGTCAACAACATGGCGGAGCGAGAGAACATGGCGAAAATGGCAGAATAAGCGGCATAGTGATTACGTTGGCGAGGAAAGAAACAAAATGGTGTTAACAACTTAAAATTAAAGTATTGTAGTTAGTTTTTCTTTTTGAGTTGTGTGTGGCTGTCTTTGGAATAAAACTCTTTAGCCATTAAAGAAGTAGTGACTTTATTGTACCTGGATTACTGATGACTTTTTCATTTAAAGAGAAAGAACCTACGATTTCTAGTTTTAATGAATTTTGGTAAACAAAACACTCAGATTTCTAGATAAAATATTTTTACTACTATAACAGTTTACATAGAACTTTTTTCATATGAATTAAAATTGCAGGAAATCATTAATTTATCTTTTTGAAAGAGCTTTGTATATATATGTATATAAATAAGTTGAAATTAACTTATAATATTAACTATTCTAAGAGAACTATATATTAAGAAAAGTAAAACTCTTGCTCCTATTTATTTAGATATTTATAAATATAATAATGTATATCAATTTTCTAATTAGATGACACGAGAAATATCAGTCGATTTTTATTCTAATTAGATAGCACGAGAAATATCAGTTGATTTTTAGACTAAGTCCCTAAAAGAATTTGAAAACCAAATATGAAAAAAAGTCATAAAACTGAGTATACAATGAAACAAAACAAGTTTATTCAAGCACCCTTTTCATTGTAATATTTACTAATCTTCAGTGTGATTCTAGATTTTGTTTTTGTAAAATTAACTAAATTATAAAAATGTAATAAATTTTAGTAAAAAGAAATTTCATAATTAAATACTTAAAAAAATCATTCATTAAAAAATTATATATATTTATATAAATTTAAGTGAAATATATCTCAACTGTTACAAACAGATAACTTAAAACAGAATAAAGTTAATGTCTGTTTCTCCGTATACCAATAAGCAGTTGGACATTACCTTAAATATGTAACCCACACTTATATATTTAACTGACAATAAAAAAATATTTAGAGTAGTAGTTTTCGTGCTTCTGTTTCAAGTCAAGAAATACAGTATTTTTAATTGTAACTAATATTGTATCAACATACCACAATTTACAAAAAGCTAACTCAATAACAAACAAATAATGGATATTATATGTAATTTTCTTTCTTCTCTAGTTTTCTATCTGAGACATATCTTCATACATTACTCTTTCTTGCTTTTACTCATCTTCAGCACTCATACACTTTACATTTCTTAGTGGCACATGCTAATTTAACTAACAAGATATTTATCTTCAAAGAAAATAGAATTTGGAAAGTAATTAAACTGCGATTGAATTTGCAAATTGAATGTTTTTGAAATAATATTTTGAAAACAGTTAATTAAAAATTCAAATAGTATCCAAAAGAATATATTTTTTCTAGCAAAGGTAAATTAAAAAATAATGAAACCAATATGTTTCAAATTAATGATTTTGTAGTAAAATAGAACACATTAAAATTTTAAAACGGTCAAATAAAATAGAATAATGTGCTTAAAGTATTCAAAATGCAAGATGGTCATAACCAAAGCTTTAACCTTTTTAAAAAATTTTAATACATATAACTTTTGGAGAGATAATGATAATGAGGAAACTTTAACAATAACAGAGAAATTGTACTGATTTTAGAACATATTTTTATTTTTTTAAAAGAGTAACATTATTCAGATAAAGCTGAAAATGAAAATGATTAAATATAAGATTTAGATTTCAATATTTGAATATAGAAAATTTCTGTCTGTATTGATAATGGAGCCTGAAGGTAATCAATCTAAAAAATTTAGGTGGTTTTTAAATCAACTAGATTTTTGGTGATTGAAAACTAACTTTAACAAACAAATAAGATCTAAAAATCAAATAATATTATGCAATTTTTGGTGGACATATATATATAAGTAAGAGAGATCTTTCCAATGTTATATATAATACATTAGTAGCGCACACAGGAATTTTTCAAGGGGAGCTTCCGGGGGTCAAAAGTTCACCATTCTTGTATCATGCTCCTTTCGATTTTGTCGATTTTCGGGAACAAAACACAGTAAAAAACTAATTATTGAATAAATAATTAACGTTAATCAATAAAATTAATCATTAATAAAAAATACTTAATTAAATTTTATGTACTATATACTTTGAATTATAATCAATCAGAAAAAATATCAAGGGCTTTGGGGGGGTCCGGACCCCCCTCCCCTTGTGTGCGCCACTGTGAAACATACATAATTTCTAAAATGCATTTTGTAGCTCATAAAAAATTTTTTTAAGAAGTTTTCTTAACATTTTTGTAAAATCATAAAATAGTATTTTATGATATTTAGCTAGGCATAGATGATCTTAAATTGAAACTTTTTTGAATACCACCTTCATTGTTTAAAATAGTTTCAAATAAAAATATGGGATACATAAAAATGATAAAATGCAATATATATTGATGACTGCAACACTTTAATTTTACCTCAATTTCTTCGGCTTCTAACAAGTCAACAGGTAAATCAACAAGTGTTTCAGGGCCATCTTCTATTTCAGCAGCACCAACAGTTTGACTATTCTGCACTTTAGAACGAAATATACCACCCATATCTAGAAAAATAAGTTTCACATATCTAAAAGGATGAAATAATTTCAGTAATTACTGGTGTATGAAGTTTGTTAAATTATAAATAAATTAAAAATTATCTATCTATACAAATATGTATTTCTTCTTAAAAATATAAATATTTCATACATTTCTTCTTAAAGAATAGAAAAAAATAAATTATATCAATAATTCTAGTGCCATAAAAATTAAGATGAATGTTCTAATTTTTAAGGGAAATCAGCTGCTGTAAATACAAGTATATGAATAATATCATAGAATATATATAATTTCTTTTCACATTTAGTATTGATCTTATTTTACTTTTCAAGCATATTTTATTTTTTAAGTTCATACTTATAGTTTTTGTATTTTCATATAGTTGATGAAGTTAAAAATCAATTTATGAAACAAATTTTTCAAGTTTTTTTTGTTTACAGAATACAAATGAGATGTGTAAATATAAGATACAGTAATTGAGGTGCCAATTATTATTTTCTATAAGTAATTTATACAAAGAATTCTACATAATTTCAATTTAATTACATAAAATAAACTTTGTAGTATCTGAGACTGCTGTTGGTAGAGTATGGAATGTTGGTGCGACTTTGGTACGGTTAATGTATTTTGGAAGATGGGTTTTTGACCTCAGGGAGAACGATATTGGATCGCAAGCGAAACAGTCACTGGGGAGAGAGTCCCTTGTTTTGTTTAGCGCAAAGGACTAAAACTGTGTTGGGGCGAAGAAATTGAGAACGGCGAAAGACCGACGTGCAGGTGTGGTCTGGTAAAACGAGAAGAGGAATCTCTTGGGATTGATTTGAGATTGCAGTTTGATTGTTATCTGATTGTATTTAATTAATAGAACTTATGTTAATCAAGATTTAATAATATGTGTGTATTGATGGATGTGAGAAGTTATTAAGTAAATAAATATATGACAACACGCTCTTTCGAGAACCAGAGAAAAAGAAAAAAATGTTTAGAGGCGCCAAAAAGAGGATCTCGTGGTGGTTTTGGTTGAGATGGGAGAAACAGTGGATCCTGGTATGAATCTGGAGGATTTAAAACAAAAACTGATGAAAAGCAAGGTATACTTGGAGGACGAAGAATTTGTCAAAGATTTTTTGGATACTACGATAGAGGAAAGAATGGAGGAAGAAGAGCGCAGAAAAAGAGATGAGGAATATCGAACGAAAATGGAAGAGTATAGAAAGAGAGAAGAGTATCGGAAGAAAGCAGAAGAACACCGCTTAGAGCGAGAACAAGAATTGGAACTAGCAAGAAAGGAAGCAGAAGAACGCCATCTATAGCGAAAACAAGAATTGGAATTTTCAAGAATAGAAGTAAGACAAAAAAAAAAAGAGAAAGAGATTAGAATAAGAGAAGCAAGGCATAAAGAAGAAATGGAGGTTAAACTCAGGGCTGAGGAGGAGACCAGACTCAAGGCTGAGGAGGAAGCCAAAGCAGTAGAGGAAAGGCGGAAGATTGAAGAAGAAAGAAGAATGAACGAAACAATAGTTTCGGAAGATAAAATGAAATTGAAGAAGGTAAGATGGCTTGTGGAAGAAGCGACATGTTCTAGAGAAACATAAAAATGAGAATGAAAGAAGAACAGAAGTGCTTACCAGAAGAAAGATGTAAAAGAATGAATGAGCAAAATCAATTGTTAAATAAAGAGCAGGAAAAATTGTCAGATGAAGACATGGAGGTACCTCAAGCAATCGAAAAGGATCTTGTTTAGAAGTGAACAAGTCCAGATGCTTAGTGCAGATCCAGATGCTGTAGCACAACCTATCGCTGTTGAGGAAGAAAAGGGTTTGTATCTAGAGACTCATCAAATGTACCACCAATTTCTGCCGAGGATGAGACTTATGGAGAAAAAGAAGAAACACCAGTAGATGTGAGAAAAGATAAAGCTAAAGGAGATGTTAATACCGCAATTCTTAGTAGAGAGCGAGTGGACTTGGATGATGATGAAATTGAAGAAGAAAAGCCAAAATTGCTCAAGAGAAAACTCAAAAAATTAAGCAGAATGATAGTTGCCAAATTACAGCAAAAAGTGAATTTAAAAGCGTGAAGCAACATTGTACTTATACCCCTGCACTGGAGTTTTAGACGAGAATATTCGCAGGATAAAAGAGGAAGAGAAAACTTGCTGGGAAATTGCCAGATTTTATCAAACGAATTGGTGTTGTGAAGGTGCGACCATTATTACGAGAAAGAGATAATCGAAAGACAACGAAAGTGAAGAGGAGGAAATGAGTGCAACTTAAATTGAATAAGAGTGAAGCAGAATTTCAGAAACGTCAAAAGTGGAGAAATGAGAGCGATCATTTTGGGGGGAAAACTGAGCCCGCGCATTCTGGGACAGAAGAAAGAGGAGTAGCGCCCCTCCCCCCTTCCTGGATGACTGTGTGAAAGATTAGGGGTGAAATCCAATCCCTAGCCTTTGGGGTCTTTGACCCAGAGCGGTTGGAGAATACTTTCGGTGACTGAAGGAAGGAATGGAAATGGACATTTGCTTCTTTCCCCAAGTGGACATTTAAAGTTGGACTTTGTAGGGATTAGAATGTATCCTTTTTATTATTGTTTTTTGTTGTTGTTTTTAATGTTGTATACGGTAATCTTCATTTAGTTTTTTTATATGTATTTCTTTGTATGTAAACTGTATTTTCTGTAGTGTTTAACATTTTTTTAGAATAGTTCTTGGTAATACTTTTTATGTGAATGTACAGATTTTTTTTGTGTGTACTTATAGTTTTTTTAGTGTAGGGTAACCCATATTTGTGATTTACCAGTAATTGTACTGTAGTGTAAATGTAGCTGAGTAGTTAAGAAGGGGTTCGAAAAAGCAGTCAGATTTTGGTTTCAGATTTATGCTTAATTTGTAATTAACCATAATCTCGGTAGTGACGTGTAGTATCTGAGACTGCTGTTGGCGAGAGAGTGTGGAATGTTGGTGCGACTTTGGTACGGTTAATGTATTTTGGAAGAGGGGTTTTTGACCTCAGGGAGAACGATATTGGATCGCAAGTGAAGCGGTCACTGGGAAGAGAGTCCCTTGTTTTGTTTATCATGAAGCGCTAAAACTGTGTTGGGGGTGAAGAAATTGAGAACTTCGGCGAAAGACCGACGCGCAGGTGTGGTCTGGTAAAAAGAGAAGAGAGCCTCTTGGGATTGATTTGAGATTGTAGTTTGATTGTTATCTGATTGTGTTTAATTAATAGAACTTATGTCAATCAAGATGTAGTATTTAATCAAGAAATGTGTTAATCAAGATTTAATTATATGTGTATATTTTGTCTATGTTGTGTTAAATTAATTGTGAGATACACTTATGGAAATAATTATATCAAATAAAAAATGGCAATCACACACATATATATGAGAATTACAAATAAACAACATATATAAAGCTTACCAGCATCTAAATCTAAACTGATTTTTGTCACTAAATTTCTTTTGGCAGAATTAGCTTTGAGCATTAAATCTTCATATGCACTTATATATTGACATTCATCCAAATTCTTAGAAGGATTATTTATATTTGGATCCAGATTCTTCATTAACCTGGTTTTTGAACCATGTGTTTCTCTATTACTTTTAGAACTTAACAATGATCGATTTACTCTTAGTGACTGAGCAGAGGACCGAGAATGAACTCCAGAGGATCTAGTTGTTATCACAGATGATTTTTGAGAGGGATGATGATAACTGAAAAAAATTTAAGCAAAAATTATTAAGTCATGCTGCAGTATTTCGTTATTAAATGCAAAATTGTACTGAAATACACTGCTGGCCAATAAAGTAGCAGTATCTTAAAGAAGGAATTATAGAAATATCAAATTCGTATAAAAAGAAGAAAATGTTAAGATATGCAAATGATCAGCATTTAAGGGCAATCAAATAACACAAGAAAAGAGAAACAGTTGCACAAACTTTTCATCAAAGTAAAATTACACAGCAGGTTTCTCATTCAAAAATCATATTGAGTGTTTTTTGTTTGTGAAAAGTTCATATTATATTTTGTACAAAAAGGAGAAGCGGCTACAAGTACATATGAGAATTCGATAGCGGCAGGATCATACTCTATTGAGGGTTTGGTTTATCGGTTTTTCATTCTGTGAAATTACTAATCGCATTGGTCAGAATCCAACTATTCATGCGAATGTGGAATGGATAGGTTCAAGAGGGTCATAATGAACCTATGTAGGCCTCCTGCCTCAAAGAACAAAGAGAGCAGACATGATGTCAGGCCAGCCTTGCAGGATTATACATCTACATTACGGACTTTAGGTTAAGAAGTGGGCTTGTCAAGTATCTGTTCAGACAATGCAAATGATGTTTGGAGCAGCACAGATGATCTGCATGCTTTCTGTAGAACACTGCAGTGCAGACTCTTGATGACAGTAGTATGCCAAACAAAACTGGGTAAAAGAATAGGTCTTTTCAAACGAATTCCAGTTCTGCTAGCAGCATCATGATGAATCCGTGTTTGGACGCCACAAGAGAAACGCACGTGTCCTGTTTACATTCGATATCATCATACAGGCCCTAAACCTAGTGGGATGGTTTGGTCAGCCATTTAGTATATGACACAAACAGCTTTTGTTTGCATCGTTGATAATCTAAACAACCATCTCAGATCTTAAGTCAGTAGCTGTGACCTATCTTCGAGGGGTGGAGACATCTTTCAATAAGATAACCAATGAGTGCATGCTGCGCATCGTGTACTGACCTATCTAGACACACAGAAAATTTTCACAATTGCCCTGGTCAGTACATTCCCCAGATCTCTCCTCCATTGAAAACATCTGGTCATGGGTTTCTGATAGACTGGGCTGCCACCGCTATCCAAGCAGTACGATTGATGAAATATGACAGACTTGAAGTAGCAGGGAATGACTTGCCATATCTGTCATTCAAGCCCAGTTTGACTCTATGCCTAACTAGTTTACTGGTGTTTTAACTGCCAGAGGAGGCAGCTGTGTATACTAATTTACCTAACTACCTAACTGCCTACAAATTTAATCATGTTTTCTTCCCAATATGCAGTATGTTATGTTTTATGTATAATAAATAATTACTAGTTATGCATTGTAGTGATCTTTGAGCTGTTGTGTTCAAATAAATCTAAAATAAAAGATACAACTGATAACATTATGAGATAACTTGAAAAGTCTCAACTAGAAATAATTTTTTACAGTTTTTTACAGTTCATTATACACAATGAGTACAGTTTTGTTTGCTTTCCTCCCTGAAACTACAATTTTAAAGACCAGGAGTATACAGTTTAGGAGTATTTTGTAACATTTTTACAGAGATAAAAATTTAAAATAAAACTCTGTTCCCATAAATTGAAATAACGATAAAATATTTTACCACATAGGACTTACAGAATTTTTGCAGAATTTATTTTTTGAGGAATGCAACCATAATAACCAACTTTAAACACTTCATGTTTACCAACCATTACATAAGATTGACTATTGACAAGATCTTCAACCAGTCTTACAGGTTTGCCATTTAGAGAACAGATCCTAAGAATAGAAATGAACAAAGATTATAGTTAAATGCATATTTTGATATGCTTTGTTTGATATTAAATATATTTATGAGGAAGTTCTCAATAAGCATACCCCTAAAATTATCTCACGTTTCTCTTTTAAAAGATAGTAGAGTTAAAAGATGCTTTTAGAACATTAGTTCAATGAATAATAAATAATATGCAGGTTTAAAACATTTTAAATTATTGCAAGTTTAATTTTCCTAAAACATGATTAAAATAATTCGAAGATCATACATTATTTTTACTATAAAAACATCTTAAAAAATACCTAAATACCGTTCAAACATATCACTGAAAAATGATTTCTATAAAATTAAAATATAAAATAGACATATATTCTTAATCATATACAAATTAAAAAAACAACAACTTGAAGACTAAAAAAATTCTGGAATTATTGCAAAATATCAAATACAAAATATCCAAAATATTAAATAACACATACACAGAGAAACATACCTTTTTATAGCACCCCATTTTAACACTTCACTAATTTTTTTGAAAACAGTTTCCCAACTTTCAAGATCAAGGGTCGTAAAATTTAGCTTCTGGGGTTTCATTTGAAAGTTACCATTTTGATATAAACTGAAAAATACAAAATTTGCAGGAATGGTTAGTAAAATAAATTAATTAGTTTTCAAGTCATTACAAAAAGCAGAATAACAAAAGGCAATTCAAATACACATGTATGTTAATAACTAAAAATAATAATAAATTCCCTCTTCCCACAATTGCTATCGAGTCAAGAATTAATACAAGAAAAATAGTTTAGGTAGTACATATAACAGTTTTAACAAATACACTGCTGGACAATTGCTAAGGACGGATCACAAATTGCTATGTAGCATAACATTAAGCGAGACATGAGGCCTAGTAGGATAAAATATAGTTGCCACACTGTTCAGACATTAGAATAAAGAATATTTATTGTTCTGGAAAGTACAAAAGCTGTGAAACATCTGAAAGGGGAAAAAATGTTCATTTGATCTGCGTACGGAGAAATGGAACAATGCATCTAAAAGTCAGCAGACACCTTAAAGAAAGGTATCAGTACGGGATATGTCCACCGTGGAGTGTGATGCAAGATTCCACACGTCGTACCATACTTTGCACAACATTATCCAGCAGCTGTTGAGGCAATTTATCCCATTCCTCTGTGAGTGCACGGATGAGGGTGTTCTTGTTTGTCGGAGGATAGTTTCGACCAGCAACTTGCCTCCCCAAAGCATCCCACACATTTTCAATGGGGTTTAGATCTGGAGAACGCGCTGGCCATACGAGATGTTGAATACCCTCGCTGTCTAGACAATCCTGAACAGTGAGTGTTCGATGACATGTTGCGTTGTCGTCCATAAAAAACAAATTTATCACCGACAGCACCACGGAAAAGACGAACATGAGGAAGTAGAACTTCATCAATGTATCGTTGGCCCGTCATAGTCCCATTCGCAACCACATGTAGGCGCGTGCGGCCATTGATCATGATGCCGGCCCACACCATGATACTGCATGTCGGATATCGGTCTTTTCCTGGATATTTTCTGGACGATAAGCAGTACCACTCTCGCGCCAGATCAGTTGGCGTCTACAATCCGATGACAGACTGAACCTACTCTCATCCTAGAATAGTACGCATGCCCAGTCCTGTTCAGTCCAATTGTGATGCTCACGACACCATTGCAAACGGGCAGTACGGTGCTGTCTGGTCAATGGGACACACACAACAGGTCTGCGTGCGTATAGTCCTCCTCCCTCAAACGTCTGGCAACAGTTTTTCGGGAGATCTGCTTTCCTGAGGCAGCAAGAAACTGATTTGCCACCCGCTGAGCTGTGGTGCGCCTGTTCCTTTTGCTGATAGGACAATATATCTGTCTTCTGAAGGCGTCGTACTTCTAACACGACCTCCCCGTGCCGTCTACTACACATTCCAGTAGTTTTAAATGACTTCCACAGCCGTGAAACAACGCTGTGAGCGATGTCGAACTCCTGGCAACATCTGTTATTTTTCGCCCTTCTTCGATCTTTCCAATAATTCGGCCACGCATAAAATCATCTATGTGATGTCGGGAAGACATGCCAAAAATTTTAAGTTCGCCTATTAAATCTTTCCTGTAAAACTTTGACTTGAAACAACAACTGTCCACACGCGTCAAAACTTTTAAAGCTCTTATGAACGCTATCGCGTGGCGAACAGACGTGGAAAAAAAATTTGCATACTCATACTTCTTCTTACTAATATCCCGCACTTATTCTAATTTTCCACATTTTGCTTCCTTTCATTTTGTGGTTGCTATGGATGATAGTGTTATCCGTCCTTAGCAATTGTCCAGCAGTGTATTATATTACTCTTAATGAAAATAGTTTAATTTGCTTATACCATTTTGAATACATATTTACAGAACTGTGAAAGAATTTTAGGTAAAAATTTGAAATAATTACTTAAAAAATTTAGCAGGTTTTGAACACACATAAATTTATCAAAGATAATTAAAACATATTATAAGATATTTGCACATAATAAAAAGTATAAAAATATCAAAGACTTACTAAATAAATAAAGCATTATGGCACTGAGGTTTGGCTTTTGTGACCTTGAACTTGCTCTGAAATATAAAATGAAAAATGATTGTACACAGCCGCAAAAGTTAAAGAACAAACACACTTTAGAACATTTTTAAAAAGTACTGTACTATTTTCAATGAAACTCGGTAAATACAACAAAGAAAAGATACATTTATAAATTATACAATCATATTCAATATCTCTGTCTTACTTTAAACAAGTTAAGAGAAAATCAAAAGACAAGTGCTTCAAACTGTACAATTTTAGGTTTGTTCATACTTCTAAAGAATAGCAATTATTTTTGAAACTTTTGTATACAATGGCATGAAGACAATGTATAAGTGATGGATTATGATAGAGAGCTGTTAAGAGATAGGAGACAGGCAAATTTCCAGCTGTTTTAGCATAATGGTTCAATGTGTCCCTAAAATGCGGCTTGAAAAGCATAGAACCAGTTCTAAGAGACTGGAACACAATATCTAGAAGACAAGTTACAAGGGACAGAAGAGTTACTACAGGCCAGGATTACCACTACTTGGTTTCAACTTCAAAGTACAATAGGGGGAATGAAAGCTACTCAACATGAGTCTAAATGAAGCAGGGCTTTATGAAAAGAGATGAATGGTCTGCGCTGAATACCTCAAGGCAGAGGATATTCAGAGGATGGAGTGGCCAGCCAGATCTCTAGACCTGAATCACAGATTATTTCTGGGAAGCTCTTGGAAGAGCAAATGCAGCTCATCAATCCCTCCAAGAGTCTAAAAGTGGCCTGGTGTTTCTTTTTTAAATTAACATCACATTCTAAGGTAATACAAGGGCTGTTGGAGTCAGACCTCATAATTTTGAGCCTCATCCCAGTGATGAGGGAAAAAATCCAGTTATTTACATTTCAAATTCACAAAAATTCTTTAATAAAAAAATTAAGTAGAGCTACTTTTTTTCATACTATAAGATTTATCAGTAACATTTACACTTATTTAAAAAAAAAAGTTTTACAAGACTCTCTCTATTGAATATACCTTGCATATTTAGATATTATAAAAAATTATGAATTCACATTTTTTTTTTAAAAAAAATATGATCTTTACTTATTAAATTATGTTAAAAATTTTCACAGTTGTTTTCTAACCTTAACTTTTAATCGAGATCTCTTATTTCTTTTCCCTCCAATATCAGAATACCTAAGAAGAAGAAAAAAACATTCATTAACATTTGCAACACATTAAACTATTGTACTATTCAAGCAAAAATATATTTTAAGGATTAAAGTCACCTAATATTGAATATACAGTTTTTGATAAAATATGTGGCATATAATTTACATACTTTTCATGGGGGGTCATTGTAGATATAAAACCCCTTTTTTCAGTATAAGCATAAGCAGAAAAAAAGATTGGAAATTATGAAATATAGGTTAAAAGATATTTTGATGTAAATGAGAAATAAAAATTTAAAAATAGCTTATACAATTTTAAATGCATGGTTGTTTACTTTTAAAGATAGATATTTTTATGCAAGTCATAAAACACAGAAAGCAAAATTTATACAATTTTTTACTTGCAGTTATACATCCATATCATTAATACACAAAATTGAAAAATATATATATATAAAAAACAAACTAAAATAAACGAACTTTACAAGCCAAAATGAGAAATATCTTCATCAAAAATTCATATTAAAATATTCATGTATAATAGATAGCTTTATATTATTTGATATGCAATGTGAAATACAAATACAAAATATAAATCTTGAAATTAACAAGTTAAAATTATATCAGAAAATATATCAAACCATATTTAAAATGAAAGCAAAATATGGTTGGTCTACTTTTTTTAAATATTGGAAAAAGTCAAATAAATGTTAGAGCATCAATTCAAAAAGTAGGCTTTAGGAAAATTTAAAAAGATTATCCCAGATGTTTAAAGATTTGAGTAGAATTATACACCTCTCACTCAACTAAGACAGGACTTTAAAATGGAATAAAAAAAAACTTTGGCAGCCCTTTTTAAGTTTTGTTTGCTTTGTAACATTGGTGCTTATATTTCTCATCATTTTTTTTAATTCCATTTATTACAATATAAAAACGGAAATTCTCGTTTTGTACGTATAATCAAACTTTCTGTTCATGTTATTCAGTGCAATAAACTTTTAGCAGCAGAAAGATATACATCACTACATTTTTTTATTCAGAAATTTTTAAACTTGCAAACAATGATAGTTTTTGTAACATTTTTATACTTTAATTAAAAATTTAGCGGTTCTACCAAACCAAAAGACATTTTTTAAAAACCTACCAAATAAAAGTTATATTTTTAGAAAGCAAAATTAAAATTTTGGATTTTCTACAGAATGGAGAAAGAGTAACAAATGTGCTACTTAATGTTCTGAATGCAGCCACAATATAAAAAAATGAAAACTCCATTAGCAAAAGTGTAACAGATGGATCTTCTACAAGTATGAGCACAGTTTTATACATAAGAAACATTGCAATGGAAAAAGTAATAATGATATGGCTACAAAATACCACTTAAAGTGGGTACTAATTGATACCAATACAATTAAAAATTAGTTTTATTTTACATTGAAATTAATGACTGAATTATGTACATTTTAGTTTGTTTTTGATTTACACCATTTTCAAAGAAACCAGGTCTGTCACCAATAGCCCTTGTGTTGCTTTATAGTGCAACATTAATAAACGCTCACTCACTAAGGAGCTTTTCTTTCATATAAATAAAGGAATAGCATTATTTTGATGAGTTATTTTTGCAAATAAATCATGATTCCATGTTCAGTTAGTAAATATAATATTCAAATATTCAAAGCTAATTTATAGATAAAAATATCTTGACAATTAAGAAACAGCAAACCAGTCAAATATTATCAACCTATATTAAGAATTCAGAATTATTAAATGAAAATTAAAATAATTAACTGAGATATCAATTTATAAATAATGTTCAAGGCATTTAATTCCATGCTGGTATTATCAATATAAAAAAAATTTACTGCTTTTTATTCATATTCATTCTTAAAGAAATAAGTAAGTGATCACTGTTTAACTTACAAGGAGAGGGCAGGACTAAGGAAATTCATTTGGGATCAAGACTTAGTGTAATAGTAGTACTCCTTTAGGGAGTTCACCCCTCAATGTAATTCTGCCGAATGGCTAGTCAATTCGGAGAAATTAGCCTTCGAAATTCATGCTTAGCTTTTATACAATTACATTTTAATTTCCCCCAACGAGTTTGTAGCCTGACTGGCAAATCGTCTGCTTACTGTGCGCGAAGTCAGGATTGGATTCCATACAATCAACTTTTTTTTTCTTCAATTTATTTAATTATTTTTTAAATTAAATAAATTTATTTATGAAAGGCTTATTAAATTTTAAATGATGTTTTATGTAATTATTTTGTATTTTAAAAAATAAAAAAATTACTGTAATTATATTAAATTTTATAAATATATTTTATATTAATAAATAATATTTATAACAAAACATATAATAAATATTAAATGATATTTTACAAAATAATTAGTTACCAACAGTTTTATAATGTGAAATACAATATACTATAAATAAAATATTAAATAAAATAATTTATAAAATATATTATTAAATTAATTATTTTATAATTAAATCATAAAAAATATGCCTTTTTTATATATTAATTTAATTACTTTATAATTTTATAAAATATTTAATAAGTTCTTTTCAAATAAATTTATTTAATTTCAAAAGTTTATTTAAATAATTTTAATAAATTTATTTAAATAATTTTAATAAATTTAATTAAATAATTTTAAGAATAAATTAATAATATTTCTTATTAATACTAATGCTTAATAATAATTAATTAATTATAATAAATAGTAATTAATTAATTTTAATAAATAATTAATTTACTAATTTTAATTATAAATAATTTTCATTAATAATTAATTTACTAATTTTAATTATTAATAATTTTTATTAATAATAATTTTAAATATTTTTAATTAATAATAATTTTAAATAATTTTACTAATGAATAATTTAAGTTATAAATTTATTTAATTTTTTTAAAACTTTTTTACTTAAATTTATTTTTTACTTTTTTTACTTATTTACTTTTTAAATTTTTTTTTACTTAAAATAATTACATAAAATATCATTTGATATTTAATAAACTTTCATAAATAAATTTATTTAATTAAAAAAAATAATGAAATGAATTGAAGAAAAAAAGTTGATTGTGTGGAATCCAACCCTGACCTTGCGCATAGTAAGCAGACGATTTACCGATCAGGCTACAAACTCATTAAAGGAAATTAAAATTTAATTGTATAAAAACTAAGCATGAATTTTGAAGGCTAATTTCTCCAAATTGACTGGCCATTTGGTGAAATTACATTGAGGGGTGAACACCCTAAAAGAATACTACTATTACACCAAGTCTCGATCCCAAATGAATTTCCTTAGTCGTGTCCCCTTGTTAGATATAGAAAGTAATGAAATTGGTGCTCTAATTAATTTTCAAAATGGTATTTATAAGTCATGATTTTATAATTATAAACAAAATAAATTGATCAATAAAACAAAATATTAAAATGTATAATTTGACATGACTTATAAATTTAGTGTTAATTTTAGTAACACATTATACATAAAATTAAAGGCATACAGTTTTATCAATTCTAAAAGAAGTGAGAATTTAAGTGAATGATTTTAAAAGAAGCTATTTATAAACAATGAATTATATTTACAATTTAAAATTATCAACATGAGACACAAAAATAGGGAAATGATTCAGGAGATAACCAAATGTTAAGTTATATTTTAAAGCCTCTTTCCAAGTGAAACACTAAAAAGCATTTATGAGATGTCTAGGATTAGTTTTAGATTTAAATTACAGATAAAGTTCAGCAGTTAGAAATGAAAAAAAGTTATTTCCTTTTCTTAAAGCTAAAAAGCAAAACAACATTTTTATCAAATATGACAATGTGTTTTAGTAATATTCTAACTAAAGAAAAATATACACATAAATACTAAAGTATACCTAATACATATGTTAATGTATAAGGAGCTGTAATTAGATTTAAAATACAGGCAGTGTGTGTCATTTTATGTAACTAATGAAGAATAAATTTTGATAATATACATACTATCATCACAAGAAAGAACTATTATACATGTGAAGTCCTTATGATTTTCTATATAGCAGTTTTATCATTTTTTTTTCAAAACTATATAGATTCAAGAAATACTTATTCAACCTATTTTCATGAACTTTATTCCTACAATTTAATGTTATTTTCATTAAATTTTGCTCATTATACAATTAGAAATTTTAATACTATTTAAAAATTGAAAGCAATATCTCAAAATGTAACTATTTAATGTAATTGAATTAGTAGCATTTCATTCATTACACATGAATAGCAAATTTAAGATATATTTTTATTCCATCAATAACTATTAAAACACAATGAAAAGTTTAGCATGTTTTGCAATAAAAAAAAACCAGAGCTAAAAGGAAGCCAATACACGAATCAAGACAAAAATATACATACTTAAAAATCTAGAATAACATACTTAATTACAATGGTATAAACATTATCTTACCCAAAATCTAACTTTTTGAATCGTTCATTACCCGCAACCACATATCTTTGTCTGGAAACTAAATCATCCAAATTGAGCACAGGATGTCCATTTACAGGAGTATAAAGTTGTCGGATAGCACCAAAACTAGGTTGCAAACGCTCTGTCAAATAACTTAAAAACATGTCTAAATTACGATAATATCTGTTATTAACCACACATCTACAACCAGAAAAATGTTCATCACCATTAATATGGATTTGTACCCACTTTGTTTCGGGTAGATTCATAACATTGTTACTGTTATCGTTTCTTCTGACATGACATGATCTACGGTTTCTTGGATCAAGGGCAGAATTCTTTGTTGGTGACGATTCATTTAATTCTGTAATTTCATTAGACATGGCGTAAATTTTCACATAGTGCCATATGTTTTTCAACAATTGTAGAGAAGATGTTAGAGTTTATAATTAGAAATCTCTCAATAAAATATGTCGACATTATTTTACCCTTCGCTGAACATTCAGTTCATACGAGAGCGGCAAACAGTCATACAACTCATGTAACCATAGCAACCATTGTTGCTAATACTTAACGATCGTGAAAATGAGACTTATGCTACGATAAAAATAATTTTTTAAAAATTCTCATAATAAACTTTTGTATAACATCTAAAATCAAATAAGAATCTTTTTGTATATAACCGGATTTATTTAATTAATCATACTTTGTCCTTTAACATCAGATTATGTATGTTGTTTCGGGACCAATTTACCCGAAGAAAAACTCTGAGGACATTTTATACTTACAGAGGAATCCCACATTGCAGGTTTTGTAACACTTTCAATTGAAATGGAAAGACTAGGGTTTTTCACTACTATTAAGTATAGAGCATTAAGTATAAGTAGACTTAAGTATGACTTAAGTCTACTTGTCACGTCGGTTGGAGATTAAAATGTAAAGGAAAAATCTGGACAGCTAGGATCTGTCTCGTTTGATCTCGAGTATTTCTTTCCATTCAACAGCTCAAGAGAACATATTTCTTACAAATTGTTTTCAATCTTTCATTTTTTTCTAAAGATGAACTCCAGTTTTCAATAACCTGAGTTGTAGATTTAATAAAACATCTTATTGAAGTTCTATAGATCTTATTTATGGCCAATAAAGTGAACTTAATTAACGCACTGTCGCTTTAAGATTGATTCCAAGACCATTATCTTGCAGAAAAATTGTAAATATTTGGTATCTCTTTGTTAAATGTCAGTCATATCTATTTTTGGATGGAATATTGAGATAATTTTAATGAGAGAAATTATTTACTAAGTTATATAATAGCAATAATACAATGTATAAACTTTCCTTTTAATGATCAGTTTTGTGTTACTATAGATTTTCAGCATAAAAATATAACCATCACATTTGTGTTAAAAAAAAATTTTTTTTACTCTATATTCAGGCAATATACAACTGCTAAAAAATAGGGGAGCAAGCAAAAAGGGGAAGAAACCGTTGCACGATAGCTATGTATGGAGCAGTGTTTCTCAAACTTTCAATACTGGCGACCCAATTTTTAATCATAATTTTTGTCACGCCCGCCCCCTGGACAACAATAATGTATTTACTGCAATAAAAATGCACTTTGAGAGAGAGACGCTAAAGTTACAATACGATCTTAATTATAAACCGTACAAATTAATACGATAAATATATTAAATTTTGTATAAGTAACTTTTAAGTAATATATATATTTTAAGAAAATTACTTAAAATATATATATTACTTACTTATAATTATGTTATTTTTCTTTAATTTTTAAATTGGAACAGATCGCAAAATGATATATTTAATAATTATTTAATAATTAATTTCTCCTTCAGCATTCGTTTCTCAAAGTACAAATGTCATTAGAAAAATAGTCTAGTCTATATGTTGCTCTATCATATCCATCACATTTGGCACATTTGATACATTAAAAGTATATCGGCTGAAGTACCCGCTTGCACGAGTTCATTTGTAAGAAAATAAAACATTATTGAAATAATAGCTGAATTTTGTAAAGAGAGTAAAAGCCAAGTGCGCGACAATGTTTACAAAAATGTAAAATGATTTTTTTAAAGGATTGCTCAAAGTATAATTAGTTTAAAGCGAACTATAATTTTAAGCCTTACAGAATTATCATTTAGAATTGATGTTGAATAATGAACAATAATATAAAATTCAGATGAAGAATAATTGTATTATTTTTAATATTTAAAGCGAAAAGACTTCAACATGTGTTAACCCTGGAGCAGGCGCGCACTCGATACTAATGGTCCAGCGGGATTATTGAGTCACCCTATAATCCTTTTTTTATAATTATTTTTATAGTACACAATAAAAATCGTAATTCCAGTGAATAATTTAATTATGAGAAAATATACTTACCTACTTTCAAGGACTTTTCAATTTTTCTTTGGTAACAAATAAAAAGTTTTGCCAGAATTTTAATGATTTCGTAATCTGTGTGTCCCGCGTAACCACTTCCGGGTAAAAAGTGTATTCATTATGATAATATATATGTTACTAATAAAAAATTTTGCAAAACGTTTTTCGTTGTGCTTTATATATTTTAGAATACTCTTAAATATATATATACTCTCCGTGGTTTTCGAAATATCATAAAACTCTTTTCATGGAAAAAAGCGCAACAGAGAAATACATTACTTACAACTTCCCTATATATATATATATATATATAAATGAGGAACAAACACATAAGAGAGGGGGCATAACTAACTGTACCAATAACTTAGAAGGTCAAACAGATTACAGCTATAATGTGCAGTATTTCAAAAATAATGCCAGTGATGAATTTTTTATGTTCCTAAATTTTTTCGATTCTGGGTCTGGGATCTGTTTTTTCTCTGAATGAGTAGTATGTTAGGATTAAAAGGAAGCGTAATAAAAAAAAAATCTCTCATCATGGGATTACAGCAAATCAAATAAAAGTTTTTTTGTTTGGTTATAGGATCAAAGATAGCTAATTACGTATTGAAGAAGTTTTTATTTTTGATGACTTAATATCGCGCGCGCGCGCCTATAAATTATATCAGAGTAAAAGTGCATTTTTTATTATGTCTGAAAGCATTTTGTTTTAATTCATTCCAGTAAATTAAATATTTTTAAATCTTTTATTTTCGATATGCTCGCGCCCCCCTCGTAAGGTTATCGCGCCCCCCACAGTTTGAGAAACACTGTATTAGCCCTAAGCAGGTAATAAAATAAGGAATGTGTTTCTGTTAAGGGACGTTGCAGGAACCCCCCACACACACTTCAAGGAACGTTTTCCCACCGCAGTATTTTTACCAATAAAATGGACATCGCCTGCTTTAGGAATAATCCGAATATTTTCAATTATTTTTTAAAAACTTTGTCAAGGGGAAACAATTTGCTACATGAGTAACTCTTTTAAGCCAGTGTAATGTTTAAATATATAAGTAAATACAGAGAAATTTTTCAAAACACACACATGTATTTATAAAAGAAAAAAAAAAAGGGAAAAGATATATTTTTTTTAGTAAAAATATTTAATTTTTAATATACAAAGAGGGAGAAGTCTGAAGAGCTGCAAACGTCTCTTAAAGCACAGAGTAAAAAAGCAAACCTGCACAAAATATTTAGCAGCTTGGATTTATGAATCTTACTGACACGATAAATTAATAATAAAACTAGTAAACTGAAGTAGGGATGTAGACATAATTTTTTTATATGGAGGATTAAATTTTTTTTTTATAAAAAAAAGAGATAAAAAGTGCTGAGACGTAACCTTTATGCTAAAGATTAAAAATCTGCGCTGGTCTATAAGGAGAGGAGGAGGGGGGATCAAACTCTCCATCCTTGTGTATAGATATCCTGCTTATAATCTAAAGGAATTCACGATACCAAAAAGAGTAGTAGATTGCGAGATAAAGCAGTGCTTCTCAAACTTTCAATATTTGCGACCCAATTTTCAGTCATAATTTTCATAGCGCCCCCTTCTTACAATAACAATGTATTGAATGCAATTATATATGTACTTTGATAGTAAAGCTACAATACAATACGACTTTAATTATAAACCGTACTAATTACCAAGATAAATATTTAGTTTTGTGTATAATTTTGTATATGACAAGCCCAGGGGTCACTAGACCCCACTAGTAATTAATAAACTTGTTTTTAATTGAATATTGATAAATAAATTATCAAAAACTTTGTGCAGTACTGATGCATTTATATAAGTAGTGTGTATTATATCAGTGTGAATGTGTACTTCATTTTTTCTTACATAAGAATTATTTTACTTTGTAATTATTTTAAACTGTTAATTATTTTATTAAATTAATAAAAATTTTAAATCTTTTATTTTCTATTTTTCGCGATATGCGCCCCTCCCCAAAGTAGAGTTATCACATCTTCCTAGGGGGGGAGCGCCCCACAGTTTGAGAAACGCTGCGATAAAGATTTTATTTCGAGTTTTGAGAACAATTTAACAAAGTATACATGAAACAAAATATGATTTGAGGTAGAAAAGCCAAGCGATTTACATAATAATTTGACCGATAGCTAAATGAAGATTTGATAATTTAGATATAAAAATGAAAGAGAATAATTGGCTTTTTAATAAATACTAGACACAGTTGTACGTTCTCTGTAATTTAAATTTTTTTTCTCTTTTTTTTTCACCCTCCAATTTTTTGTGCCCCCAAACCTCTTGCACCCTAGGCATGTGCCTAACGTGCCTAAGCATAAAAGCGGGCCTGTTTATGCGCTTTTTTAAAACCACGGTTCCGCGAACGTAGTCGGATACCTGGAGGTCTATCAAATCCTTCCTCCAAAAATTAAAACTCGTTTTTCAATTCCACCTTTATTCTTAGCCTTATGGGCAATGTTATTATACCCAAGAAAATGTAAACGTACTTGTTCATTCACTCGTGAATATCCCAAAATATTTGCACGGATTTAAAAAAAAAAGACCATTTCTCCGCGGCAATTCTAAAAGGCGCGGCACACTTTTACAAAACTTTCTTTTTCTCCCCTTTTCCACCCATTCAACCAACACTGCACCTTTGATTATGGTTTTGCTGAACACAGTGCGACGTTAATATTCAGTCACTCACTCACTTGATCATGGTTTTGAATAGTTTGTTTATTTTACTGCAACTGCGCATGCGTTCTGAAACCGACTATATCTGTCAATCATTTCTTAACCACACCCCGTTGCTATAGTAACGAAGGGTTACCTTTTTACAAACATTATTGCTTTGACGTCATCCGAGTTGCAAACAACGCCATCTGTTGGATAAAGGTAGTTTTTGAAAATAGGAATGTTGGCCTTTCATTCCACTGCCAAATCTTTGAATCCGAGTCGCACTTGCTGCTCTGTATTGATGAGCTGTTTACGGGATATATCGGTCATTATTTGCTATGGTATCACGCGGACGGCGTTGAACATACTCGAATTATTAGAATCGATTCCACAGTCTTGCACCGACACTTCTTATCACTCCAACTGAATTCTCAACAATTGTTTGTTTCACCTGATCCCAGGCTCATGATAATACGCCGTGGATCCCGGTTAATCACATTATGAAGATATTTAGCGGTCATCTTTTCTCAAAACAACAGCCACGAGGTTTAATTTCACCAATGGGACAACGACAAACCACAGCTTCAACGAAATCACCATTTCTGCACTTATATTCTTTTTCTGGTTTTTGACGACATGAACGTTAATTTTCGTAAGAATTCTTCTGATTTTGCTACATTTTGGACTATGGATGTTTTGTTTTATACGTTAGATATAAAAAGTAATATTTGCTTAATTTTATCAAATCCATGTGCTCCCCTAATTTTTTGAGCAGTATACAAATACATTGTTGTAGCATAAAAAAAATTGAAACTTTTTCTGTCATTTAAATAACCACAACTGTTTCAGCAATCAATACATTTATATAAAAAAGTTTAGACAATTTGTAAAGAAATCTAAATATTGATCTGTATTTATAAAAGAATATAGAAAAATTCTCAGTCAAATCAAGAAGTTTTGATGTTTGCGAATTCAACCTGAAACTGTAATATTCTGTGAGATGGCTTACAGATGGAGAAAAATATTTTCTTGGATGATCTGAACAGGGGCGTAGCTACCGCTGTATCAATAATATGAGGCCCCTAAGCCAACATTTTGACACTTTCCAATAAGTTTTGTTAATTCGATCATTTTTATTTATTTTGAAAATAAGGGCCCCAAAGGAATTTTGTTACAGTGCCCACGCACAATTAGCTACGCCATTGGATCTGAAGAACTCTATATTTATATACAGAAAAGGAACTGGAAAACTTTTTATACTTCCATCTTGTCTAATTAAATAGTTCTATATCAAAATATAATTTTTTCAACATTAATTTAAGATCACAGGCGAAAAGAATCTACATACTTTTGATCTTACCATGATTCTAGATACGGCTTCGGATATTTTCAAATGAACTTCAGTATGATTTTTCAATGTATGAAAATAAATATAATTAATTAATTAATATTAAAATGGGATAGTCAAAAAAAATAACAGGCAATGAAAATTATCGTTTGCTTAAAACGAAGTCATTTGGTTTTAGATTAAATGTTGAATTCAATAGTTGAATTTCAACAAAATGCTCCTTTTTTTTCAATGCCGTATGCATTATTTTATCGACGAAAATCATGTAGCGAGGGTAATGTACGTTAAATATCTTTGGTATCCCAGTTCTGAAATTGGCGTGATGTGAAAGTTTGGATATGGGGATCTATCTCAGATGTCGTCTTCGTCATTTAACAGTGGTTCAAAATTATAAGGTTTTTCACTAAAAGCCCTCAGGTTGCTTCTTTGGACGATGTCAATAAACAATCTATCGTTCAATTCACAGATGAACCGTACCTACCATAAAATGTGGTGTATATAACGCGTACCTATACTTTCATGGTTCCTTTCTTCTATTCTTTTATATTCGCCGAATTATCACCCATTTTTTTACGAAAAAACCTAAAATGTATGTGTGCAATGGTCTTATATTTTGAAGTCATTTATTCGAGGTTCTTCCCACGATTCCCCGGTTTTTGAAAGAAAAAAAAGATAGCATGATTCTAAAACTACAACCCTTATAGTTGGTTCCTAAGACATATAATTTCTTAGAAATAAACAGTATTTCAACATATGTAGGAGTCTTAATTTTTTTTTATATATTTACTCCTCTTTTTAACTTTTAAGTCTATCATTTTTATACCCGGTGTACTATGTGCACCCGTAAATTTCGATCTTGTTTTTTGTGTTAAAATTACCTAATATTCGCCTGATTTTGCGGTAGACACATGTTCAATATGTGGATAATAGAATTTATCGCTTCCTATCCCATTAAACAAGGTGGTCGCGGTAGCCGAGTAGTATAGGTATCAGACCGTGGCTTGCCTTGTCACGAGTTCGAGCCCAGTACCACTAAAGACCCGCCGTGTAGGGCAGCGATGCACGTTAAATCTGTCGAGAGCTGAAATGTCCTCCCGTTGGTGGGGTGTGGTAGTTAGGAGAGGGGGTGCCAGCTCAGGTGTCGTCCACGTCACTTGACCATGGTTCAAAATTACGTGGTCCGTCACCAAAAGCCCTCGTGTAGCTGAACAGTGCGACGTTAATATTCAATCAATCAACCCATTAAACAAGGTTTGATCTAATTTAAAGTAACAAACAAAATGAAAATTTATGTAAAACCCTTAAGAGTAAATGTTCCTGGTTGAAATTTATAAATTACTAATTTATCTATTTTAATATTATTTCTTTCTTAAAGGTTTTTTTTTCTCAATCCGATTCAAAACTATTTGAACTCAGGTCTCGTTTAATGTGATTTATTTTGCTTTGTGAAGCAACACGAGGGCTATTGGCGATGGGCCTCGTAATTTTTACACATGGTCAAGAGTCAAAGAGGACACCTGAGCTGGAACCACTCTCTCTCCAATCTTCCATGGTTCTTGCGGCATAAACCCAAATACTCACTCACTCACCCGAACTTCCATACCACGCCAAATGGAGCCTCGACAGATTTAACGTATATCCGGCTCTCTACGCGGAGGGTTTACATTGGTATTGGGCCTCATGACACGCTGGGCACGAGTCACTATGACACTCCGTGACCATAATCACTAGGCTACCATGGTCAAAGATTTAGAGTGCATCAGCCCCTCTAAACGGCAAGTATTTAGTGGCGCCAGGTTTTGAACTCGTGACTCGATAACGTGGGCAATAAGTTCGCAACCATGACCACTCGGCTACTACAGCCGCGGGCTCAGACCTCGCAATTCTGATCTAAGGGGAAGTAATCTCAAAATTCCAAATTTTCTCGTATCGAAACAGAAGGAAAATAGTGGCCGCGGTAGCCGAGTGGTATAGGTATCGGACCGTGGCTTGCTTTGTCACGGGTTCGAGCCCAGTACCACTAAAGACCCGCCGTGTAGGGCAGCGATGCACGTTAAATCTGTCGAGAGCTGAAACATCCTCCCGTTGGTGTGGTAGTTAGGAGAGGGGGGTAGACGTAGAATTTAGGTGGTTTATATATGTTAGCGTTTCACATTTTGGATTATTAACAAATATTTTTGCAACCTCTTTTCAAGCAATAGCTTCTGCAAGAATGAAAGACTAACCTGTAAATAAGAAAGATTCAACGCTAGAGATTTGCATCTTTATCAGATAAGCATGGGAAAAAGGATAAAAAGGGTGCACTTACTCGTGAAAACTTATTATCTTTGACAGCAAAATTTAAAAATGCTGAAACAGCACAGAAAAAAGTACCAGGGGACTATTAGTTACTCCAGCATTATGATATCCTTGAAGTTCAAAGAGTAGAAAAGTTAATTGTACCAGTAACAGATGCAAAACATATACTTCTTTTCCCTTTCTGTTTTTCTAATGTTAGCTGTATGAGAAATAATAAACTATATCATCTGCTTTTCCTTATTATTTATCTCAATCATTTGCAATAGGGATAAAATGTATTTTTAGAGAGGTTTCAGCGATTTTTTTTTATGATCAAATAATTTGTAAAATAACTTTGATATTGTTTATTTTTCACTTTAATGGTCTATCATTAGTTATTTCATAGAATAACTAAGTCAAGTAGGAAATTTTTCATCTATTATATACTATGTCTAGTTATTTCATGAAGTACCTTATTATTCTATGAAATAACTGAATTATACACATAAACGGTGACACATAAATATAAAACCACACGCATGAAGCTTAAAATATGAACTTTACTAGTGTAGCATTTATTTTAGTGGGTAGCTAAGGGGTCATGCTCCCGATCTCATGGTCGACAATATCGAGTTGCGGATTCAAAACCTAGTGTCTTTGAAGATATTCGTGTAAAGAGGCCGATGCACTTTAAATCTGCAGAGGCTCAAAGTCCTTTCCTTGGTGTAGTGTAAATGTTTAGAGAGGGGGTGCCAGCTCAGGTGTGGCCTTCAAAATTATGAGGTCCGTCACCGATAATCAATGGCGTAGCTACTGATGGGAGGCCAGAATTTCCTATTTTAGAATTCGCCCCTGAGACGTCTTGGAATTTCTTTGCGAGTCCCCGGACCGGATGTGGTGAAATTGCTTTTGGTGGGGTGCGTCAAGAAAGTTCCCGCGTTAAGAAAGTTCACTAAACCCATAAATTGTGAGGTGGTGTAACACTGCGCTGGCCTCTGGACCAATCAGAGAAAATTACACTGGACAAGGAAAAGAGTCCGCTCTAGTTTTAAAACTATACGATCAGTGTATGATTTAGTGTGAGATGAGTGTTTTAATTTTAGAATTAGTTAACTTAATTAGTAGTCATGATGCGATGTGAAGTTAAGAAACTGGGTTAAATTAGAATTAAATAAGTTTAAAATAGCGTCGCATCACTACCAATGGGCTAGGCGGTGCCGTGCATCGGGGCCCTCAAGCTCAGAAGGACCCTCGGACCCTGACCACCAAGAAAGCCGAACTTGCGATAATTTCTTCCTCGTATAAGATATAAATATAAAAGGCTGCAACACAACTATAATCATAACAACTCAGTTTAAAGTAATTTCCAACTTGCATTAAATTTCCCTAAATTCTTCCCATTGTTTGTATTTTGTTGAGAACTTTTTTTTTATATATTGAAAGTTATAATTTTTTTTGTAATGGGGCTGCGTATTGGTATTTCTACCTTTGCAGACCTAGTACATTCTCCAGGAGCTGGTATCACTTTTTAGTGCGGCGCCATTTAGGCGATACCAATTACCGTAAGTAATTTTGACGCCCATTTTCTTCCCCAGAGGGAGAGACCTGAGCTTTGTCGATGCAAAATTTGTAGCTAGGAATTTAATTTTGTCGAGAGCATCGAAACCAAATGGACACTCAAAGGATCTTTTTCATGCCGTATAATCATACGACATGGCCGCTGTCGATTTTCTGCATCAAGAAAATCCACCGACTTGGGCCGAGGTTGAAACCGCAACCTTAGGGACAGAAGACCAGTGACAAACCAGCTACGCCACCCAGCGGGTCACAATATAATTTATTATAAGCTAGTTTTCTGTTTCGATATTTCGCAATCTATTCATATCTGCAATAGACTGATTTAATTTTGTCCCCCCTCCTCTGCTCTTTTGCAGAGGGGTATTTTTTTTTAAAATAATTATATAATATTATTATATTGCTCATGCATATTTTTTTGTATTATTTTCTGACTATCTTGGTGAACCATTTTGTAGCTCTAAACCAAGGGTGTCAAATTCAAAAGTTAACTTGGGCCAAGCAAACAAGGTTTAACTTTAGGTGGCCCGCAGAAAAATTAATATTTATAGAAACGTAGGTTTATTTCGAATAATACATTATAATATAAACATATATACAAGAACAAGGAAAATTAAAAGTTTACGTTTTGACACTTGATTTCTCTGTTACTATCTTACCTATTTCGGGAGAAATTTTTATACTTTTTAATATACTATTTTGTGCCGATATATACTCATGTCCAAAATTAAGGTCATATAAACGTGTTTTTTTGTCATAATTTTAAAATTAGTCAAGAAAAACTGATAGAATTTGTATTTTATTTATTTTGAAGAATGGTTAGTACAATATCAATTTTTAGTTTAGGAAAAGATGTTGTTTAGAGTTAGTCTTTGCAGAATTATTGGATTGAGACTGTTCAAGCATATGAGAATTTTGCCTCCAGTTTTGTGAATATTTCATTAAAACAAACAAGTTAATCGGTTTGCCGTGAGAATGATTTCTCATAAACGTTTAGATGATTCTTTGAGATGAAGACCCGTTGACAGGCTTGAAGTTGGCGAGTCTCATGTGGTGGTGTCTCGATGGTTACAAATGGCCCGAAAGTGGTCTCCCGGCTATGGAATCAATTCCAAACAAGTGGTTCTGTCACCAGGAAGGTGAGACAAGGTCACCACAGTGCATCAACATGTACATAGGATCGCTATTTGGCATTAAATGTACGATGACATAGGCGGAAAACGGCCCCTCAACTTGCTTGTGACCTTGCTGCTGTGTCTGGAAGAAGAATTTCCCAGCATACAGCCCACAGCTGTCTTGCAGAGACTAGCTTTTACGCCCGGCGTCCAGTCTGCTACGTCCCTTTGACTGCATCCAGCAGAGAAAACCGGATATCGTGGAGCTGAAAACATCGACCGTGGACACCACAAGAATGGAGGCGTGCTCTTTACAGTGGTGAGTCGAAATGTACCAGACAGAGTGATTCTGGTTGAGTCTTCACCTGGAGAGAAAATTTAGCTCACTTTCATCCTTCCTACATAACAAAAATCGACAGACTTGGTAGCAAAGAAATCCTTGTGTGTGGTGGCATAATGTTGGGCAGTCGAACACCTCAGTACGTTTTTGAGTCGGGTGTTATCATCTCACAGCGCAATAAAGATGAGATCTTGGATGCCTATATGAGGTTTTACTGAGTGCGATGGGACCACATTACATTTTTATGGACGATAATGCGCGGCCACACATAACTCATAGTGTTAATGAATTTCATAAAGGAGTGGATATTCACCATATGGATTGACCCTCGAGGTCTCCAGATCACAATTCTATTGAATATGTTTGAGATGATTTAGAAGAAGCCATTTCTCAGCTTAGCTCTCACCTCAGGACCCCTAGGGAGTAACAGCCCCACTTTTGGAAGAATGGGCTTTGTTTCCACAGATACTTCTTGACATTCTCATAAACAATATGGCAGCTTGTTGTGAGGCTTATATAGGAGTTCACAGTGGTCCCATTCCATATAAGACAGACTTTTCCCGAGTTAAATACTTTTCTCTAATTCATAATTTTCCCTTTTTTTTTGATAAAAAAAACCTTTATCTTAATTAAAAATTAAAATCTTTTCTATATTGTTATGTTGCTATATTCTTTCTCACATTGTAACCTGTCTCTGTGCGTAATTTCGTGCCAACGCACTGAATAGTTCATCAGTTTTCACAGATTTTATGTTTATGACTTTAATCTTGGACATGAGTGAGTGTATTTGTCGGGCCGCAAAAAGGCTTCTCGCGGGCCACGAGTTTGATCACTGATCTAAGCCCTCTGGTGGGTGAGCTCGATCCTCCCGAATAACTAAATAAATAGCCAAGGATTCTCAAACGACATTTGTAGCGTAGCGTTACGTTTTCCCTTTCCTTCAAGGTATCCGACTACGTTCGGAACTGTGATTTTAAAAAAACACATAAATGGATAATTTTCATATTTGGTATCACTTAGATCAGAATACATGTATAAAATTGTTTTAAGGACATTTTGACAAAAACAAATGATTTAAATACAATATTTCGGCAAAAAATGAACTTAGAATAACCTTTTTTCAAAATGTTCTCCTTTTATAAAAAATGCACCTTAAATAATAATATTTTGCTTATATAAAGTAAAGACTTCTCCAGAGTCTGAACTATTTTTTTTGAAAAATTCACATTATTTTCAAAGTTACAACCAATTGAAATAAATATCGGCGTTTTTATCTTAAAATTTCTCCCCTATGTTGTCGTAAAACATGGATAAACCCACTTCTAAGTCATATATTTCAAAAATTCTAGTTGAGCCTCTGTGCAGAGGTCTGAGCTATATACAGGCAAAATACACTCTGTCGCAAAAAAATATATGCACCCAGAAGAAATTGAGCTACATTCACGAAATTTGGTATGCATGTAGTGTATATGAAAATAAACAAATGATTAAAAATTCAGAACAAAATATCATTTTATTAAGCGGTTACAGCTTGCAAAAGGTTAAGAATCAGTAAGTAGTAAAGCCACCTCTGGCAGCTATACAAGCCGAAATTCGGCGTGGCATCGATTCAATTAGATCACTTATGACCCCCTGTGGAAGATCCTGCCATAGTCTTTGCATCTGCGCAGTTAATTCTCCTGTATCTCGGGACGGCTGCAATTGCCTTCCCAGCGCGCCCCAGACATGCTCTATTGGCGAAAGATCTGGTAACCTGGCAGGCCATGGTAGGACGTCACATCCTTAAAGACATTGTTGGGAGAGTCGCGCAGTATGTGGACGAGCATTATCCTGTTGATAAATGGCACCTGGGCGACTTGATAGCATGGGTAGCACAATCGGCGTTAAAATATCGTCCACGTATCTGCGAGCTGTCAAAGTGCCTTGAAGGACCACTACAGATGATCGTGTGTCCCAAGAAATTGCTCCCCACACTGTCACACCTTGTGAAATTGCTGTATGCCGCTCGACAATAAATGCCGGATCGGACCGCTGGCCGGTGCACCTCCAGACACGTGTGCGGTGGTCATCAGCACTGAGACTGAATCGGGATTCATCACTGAAGATGACACGTCTCCAGTCTGTCACACTTCAAGTTGCCCGAGGTCGGCAAAAATCCAGTCGACAGTGCCTATGATGTGGGGTCAGTGGTAAGCGTCTTAGCGGACGTCGGCTCCTCACGCCAACTTCGGTCAGTCGTCTCCTTATGGTTTCTCTTGATGGCACTGGATGTCTGGAAGGAGGTAAGTGGCGTTGAATCGATGCTAGCGACGTTGTTGGTGCCGAAGTGGCCACTCTTCTGATTGCACGATCCTCGCGATCATTTGTGTTCCTGGGACGTCCTGACCCTCCGCGACGGTACACTCTACCTTCTGTGATCCACTGTTGCCAACACCGAGCAACTACCATATCGCTCCGACCGAGGTGGCGGCCGATACGTCTATTCGACCAACCTGCTTCTCTGAGGCCTATTATACGGCCCCTATCAAAGTCCGTCAGCTGCTCGTACTGCCGCCGGTTACGTCTTAGAGGCATCCTAAGTCTCAATATCGTCTATCAAAGTCATCAGATTCGTTTGGATAGCCGTACGGCGCTCGTACTCATGCTTTTAAACTCTCTCAGTTGCACAACTAATATGCGCATAGCACACTTAGCCTTGTCTCATTGGCTTCAAAATTTTAATCATTTGCATATCTCTTACCAGACTACATTCTTGCCGAGTTTCGTGATTGTAGCTTGATTCCTTCTGGGTGCATATATTTTTTTGCGACAGAGTGTATTATTCTAATAGAAGCATTTTTCACAAAAGGAGAATATTTTGAAAATTTGTCATTTTATGTCAAAATATTGTACTTAAATAATTTTTTATTATAATAATATTCTTAAAACAATTTTATATACATTTTCTAATATAAGTGACACTAAATATCATAAATATTATCCATTTATAAGCTTTTGCAAAATCACGGTTCCGAACGTAGTTGGATACCTGAATGTCAGTAAGTACTCAAACACATACGAATTTCTTTGTATAAATTAAAAGCTAAAATTATGGATAAAAAAAGAAGCCTAGTTTTTGAGCGCAAATAGTGCCAAGAAAGAGAAGGAAGTAAAAAAAAAAAAAAAAAAAACCCTAAAATTTAGTAATTTTTTTCTTAGTCAGCCTTCCACCATTACTTCTGGCCCAAGTATTTCTGTTAATAGTGACTTAGATAATGTAGTCACTACAGTGTTGCTAGAGAAGCTTACTGAAGGAAATTCAACAGTTATCGATTGTTCGACAGTTAAAGATACTGCCATTAACGATTTAAATTTAGAGAAACGACTCAGAATCATTCAAGTGCAACTGCAAGAAAATACAGTATAGGTTGCATTTTCACGAAAAAGGCAAAGGAAAGTTAAAAATGTTGATGAATTAGCTTCTGATCACCGATTTCGAAACCGGAACGAATTTTTTCTATTTTCAATAAAGTACTAGACACACACAATATTAGCTAAATTAAATACACGTTTTACTGAGACAAGCGCAGGCTGTCAAATATTCAGTTTCTAAGACCAACATTTTTACTAGATGTAGATGAAAAAACTTTGTTAAAAAGTGTGATAAATTCCAAAATAATTATTCTGATATAATGTATATAGGCCCAAACTTTTGCCCTTCAATTTCTTAATATTTACCACCTAATTTTCCCTAAATTAACCGAAACATGGACATTTCACAAATTATGTAAGGAAATAATGAGCAAATATGGACTGCTAGAAGGCGACCTAACAGAAGTATTTACAGCAACACGTTATTATTCTATACAATTCCTGTCACTTCTGCAGACGCAGAAAGATCATTTAGCAAATTAAAAATTATTTAAGAAATGGTGTGGGCCAAGCTTGACTCCGTATTTATCGCTAACAGCAATTGAAAATAAAGCTGCATCAAACCTGGATTTAATCGAAGTCATTGATACTTCTGCGAAAACTAAAGCTAGGTAAAGATTGTAAATGTGAATTTGTTAATTTGTTGTTAATAGGTACATAAGTCCAACCTTCATATAATAAACCTTTTATTCTTTATCTACATCGTTTTATTTCCTAATATCTATGTTATAATTATTATTAACTATTACGTTACTTCTTGTCTCTTCCGGTTCCAGCAGTTCCTAAACTCTTCATAGCTGTTCTAGAAGAGGACGATCATTAAAGTTCTCTCATGAGTAATCATACACATACATGTAGGTTGTACGTAGTTTTGATTTCCTATGTTTTGCACAGCATGATAAAGGGCTGATGTAAAGTAGAGAGAGAGAGAGATAGCTTATATATCTATACAATGTTCATATATTTTTTACTTCATAAAACCCAACCAAGATAAGGCCGTCAATTGTTTTTGCACCAGGGTCTTTGCATACCTAGCTACACCTCTACCGATAACTTTTGTGTTTCTTCACAGTGTAAAGTATATTAAAATCAAACCATTTATTTTGATTAAAATCGTAGTGAGCCTATAATTCACCTCCTTTACTCCACAGACAAGTCGCCCATCCGGTATAATGATTCGCGCCGCTGACTGCTGTGCCATACGGTCTGGGTTCGAATGTCGGAGTAGACATGGATGTTTGTAAATGAATAGGGCCTTCGCGGCATGGGGGGCTTTAAAAAGCCGTCGACCCACAAGTCCTCTCATGATGTTGGTGGAAGGGAAAGAGAGGTGGGAGGCCCCTGACCACCCTCAGGGTGCTTTCCCTCAAAATTGGGGCGAAACCGAGCTAAATCATTATGTCACCTGTATGATGCTCAAAGCTACGGCTAACGACAGGCGTCACTTAGCTCTTTGCCATGATTAATTTCATGGGCCTTGATCTGGCCCTTGCCGATCAGGTGGCATTAGTAACAACAACCGATGTATTACATTTTTTTATTTATTGTATTTAAAGGAGCCAGCCCCTCAAAATGTGTAGAAAATTTTTTATTGTTTCCAATGATAGCATGTATATGATGAAAAACGCTTTCCCAAGAAATCAGAATGAGTTCTAAAGAAGTTTTTAAATTATAAAGACCATCCTTAAGATTTCAGTGTCCTAGGTGTGAAAATTATACAGAGAGATTATAACAAAAAGAATTGATAAATAATATATTTTAAGAAAATTTTGAATATATAAATTAGAAGCACAAAAAGATACATTTCTTCAAATCTAAATATTTACTAGTTAAATATTAATATTGAGATCTATAAGTAAAATGTAATTAATCTATATAAATAAAAATGAATGTTTGTGTGTGTCTATATGTCTCATATGCCTTCCTAAGCCGTTCATCCGATTGCAATGAAATTTTGGGGAATGGTTGGACGCATGCCCGTGAAGGTTTCTGAGTTAGTAAAACTGACCCCTAAGGGCCGTTGGGCTTAAGCTGTGTTAAAGATAAATGTTCCCGTTTTTGAGTTACTAGATCAACAAACTTGAAATTTGGTTGCCCTGTTCCGTTTACTAAGTTGAGATTCGCTATACAAGTGATTTTACAAATATTGAACCGTAAGGGGTATCGCGAGGACTTAAGGGGTGTTATATATAAATATTCCCGTTTTTAAAATATTAGATCTACATGCTATAGAAATTTGGTAGGCCCCATGGAGTAGAGATCTGCCACAAAAAGTATTTTGAGCATAGACCCGAAAGGTAGTTGCGGAGGCTTAAGGGGCGTTACAGATAAATATTGCCATTTTTGAGCTTTTAGACGTACAGATCTGAAGTTTTGGTGACGTGTTTTTTGTTTTGCTTTATTTATTTGTTGAATATAAATCTGCTAAGAATGGGGATTGTACGAAAATTGACTCCTATTGGGGGGAGTGTCTGGGACTTGTTTATATAAAAAAATTTCGTTATCAAACTATTGTTTAACGTAATGAAATTTAGTATGCATGTTATTTTGTTGAATGGAAATTCGCTAAGAAAGGATTTTACAGATATTGGCTTCTATGGGGGAAAAAGGTGTCTTTTGCGGCGTATTAATAAAAAAATACCCGTTTTCGAACTAATAGACCTACAATGATGAAATTTGATATATATGTCTCTGTTGTTGAATGAAACGGGTTTGTTGAACGGATCTTACAGAAATCGACTCTCAAAGGTGGTTACTGGAGCTTATTAATACAAAAAATTCCGTTTTTGATCTATTAGATTTAGTCTTGAAATTTGACAAGCATGCTTATTTTATTGAGTAGAGATCCACTAAAAAACGGGTTTTGTGGAAATCCACTTGCGAGGGGGTTAAGAGAGAGTAAAAGATTACTCCATTGTAATTTCAGAAATTATTTTTTGAAGTTCTGTTGTTTTTAAATCGAGAATTATAAGAATATTTTCGAATACAATCGAATTCTTAATGTTAAAATATCAATAGTTTATATATATATATATATATATATATATATAAACAGCATATATTTTATATAACATCATGAAATACCCAGTGAAGTGGGTGGGTAATGGCTAGATAATCCGTTAATGCGGCAGCTTGATAATAAATCTTGGAAAATTCTTATTATAATCCCCAGAGTCCCTCTTTCGATCTCTTACATAAGAATATTCTTTTTTTTTCAATTATTTTCACTTGCACTCCTCTTTTTTTCATTCACTCACTGGAGTGGAGTGGAAGTGACCTGCATGACAGTAATATTTAAATAAAGAAAATAAAACTTCACGGAAAAAAGTGTCCATGAAATTTTTGCTTAAAAAAACACCCCTCTAAAAAGTTTTGAATTCAAAACTATACCAGCGTAGCCGACCCGAGCACAAATGCAGACTGGGTCCGAGTAAATCGGAATGAGCGTAACACAGCCGAACCTAACGCTTAATTTAGATTCACTCTTCAGCAAAACGCACCTAAAGAAGTTATAACTTTAAAATTTTGCAGACGTTGCTTGTGTTTGGGACAGTTTTATGGATAAAATATCTAGGGATTATTTGTAATATTTCTTTCCACACCTTTCCTTTATAAATTGTAAAACTGCCTTTTTTTCAACTCTCAGTTTTTAATTTATTTTACTGATATCTTGTATTTCAAAATGAATAGCATTTATTGTTTCGATCTCAATTTCAACAACATTGCAACAAATCAGATATTCAGAAATAGGAGAGGGATACCAAGTTTAGTTGTGACAAATGACAATATTAATTGAAAAATGTCAGCACACTCTCAAAAATAAATTACTACAAATTACAATAAATTAATACTAAGCTTACATCGATAAAAAGAGGATAAATTTTTTTTCGGTAATATTTATTTCGTGTAAGCGCTATGTACCTCAAAATTCTCATAAGTGCGGGTGGAAACTGGAATGGAAATCATTTTTAAATGTCCTTTTAAGTAATGTTATAATCTAAGATTTTTAAATTTTTATCTATGTCATCTTTTATTAATCCCTTTTTTATCGTTCTTAGCAGATCTATAGTAAAAATATTAAATAATAATAATAATAAAAACATGTCAACACAAAATTTCAAGCCTGTACGTCTAAAGGTTCAAAAACGATAATATTTATCTCTAACGCCCCTTAAGCCCTCGCAACGACCTTTCGGGGTGATTATCAAAACACTTTTTGTAACGGATCTCTACTCCGTGAAAGGAATGGGACAACCAAACTTTTAGCATGTAGGTTTAATAGTTCAAAAATGGAAATATTTATATATAACCCCCCTTAAGATTTTGTGACCCCCCCTCGGGGTTCAGTTTTTGTAAAAACCCTAGTGTAGTGAATCTCAGTTTTATAAACGGAACAGGCCAACCATACTTCAAGTTTGTAGGTCTAATAGTTCATAAACGGCGATATTTATCTGTAACGCACCTTATGGTTCAATTTTACTAACTCAGAAATCTTCGCGGGTATGCATCCAACCATTCCCCAAAGTATCCTCGCAATCGGATGAACAGCCCCCCCCACACACACAGTCATCTTTATTTATATAGGTTCAGCAGCTGTTCCCCATGAATACTTGAGGCGAAATCGAGCCAAGAATTAGCAGGATATCGAATACCAAAAGTTGCTGTTTGTCCTACCAATTTGTTTATCATCATCAATTTTTCAAATTTTAATGAAATTAGCCTTTTCTTTTCTTTTTCCTTTCATTCCTTCAGTCATGAGATTGAGCTACCTAAGAACAATTTTTAAAGTGATAGATTTCCCTCTCTCTATAAAAAAAAGTTTTTAGTAATGCTGTACTAAACTCATTACGTACTATTGTAACCCAATGTCTGCATTTAAAATAACTCGCCAAGTTGGCAACCCCGATTTCGCATGTGTCGTACTCGCTGAATTGACATTTCTTCAAATATAAATATTTACTAGTTATACATTAATATTGATCTTTAAATAAAATGTAAATAATAAATAAATGTAATTTTAGCAAATTTATGCACGATGTTGCATATATTTCAGGATGTCTTTTGCTCCTGTCACAGAACAGGACTCGTAATTCAGAACAGAAATTTTCAGTATAAGAAAACCTTCAATTATTTGAGCTAGCATGGAGAATTCTAGAAAATTTGTATTTCTTTAAATCTCATTTAAATTGAATTGTCTTGATGGTATGTTTAAGGATTTATGTAAAGGCTTTTGTGTAAGTTTGGAGCAATTCCAGTTACAATTATTTGTCTTTTAAATACAAGACGAAAATAGTTTAAAATTTTTTAAATGCACGCCAATATATATATTTCAGTCATAAATAATTTAATTTTAAATATATATGTGATAATTTTTAGGCACATATTCGAAGTTTTTCCAAAATTATTGCTTATGGTTTTATAAGAAATAGAGTCTAAAAAAAAGAATATTATCCCCATCAAAAATTAAATGGATATAAATTTTTATGAAAGTAATTTAACATTTATGTATTTAAATTATTTGCAATATAAAACCTGCTTCATCTATTTAAACCCAATAACTTAAACATGGGCATTTTTGGGTTCATAAAATCTAAGTTTGAAATCAGTAATATGGAAAGTAGTCATTTGAACAGCAATTTATCAGTTTTTCTTTATAAACCGTATTCACAATTTTTCTCCCGTCCAAAAAAAAAAAAAAAAAAAAAACCCGCAAGAAAGTTCAAAACTTTTTTTTATATTAAAGTCGAGTAACTGGGTAAAAAACTTGTTCTGAGGGAGGGAATCTGAGAAATGAAGGTTAAATATAAATCCCAAGAAATTCGCTTACTATAGAATTAACTGGCTGTTTCTCGGCCAGTGAACCGATCTTGTGTGTGCACGACTAAGGTTATTTGCTAGTTGTTTAACTGATCACGTGACCTAATGGATCATGCTGGAAGCTTTGATCAGGATTCTCACGATCAAATCGAAGTGCGCAAACCTTTCGAGTATCAACAGCGAATATCAATTCATTTTAGGCTGTATTTTAAGTCCTATCGTTTAGTGCTTAATTACCAATTATCATAAACATGTCAAAGCGTAATTAGGTTCATATTTTACTCAAGACTTATGTCGATTTCTTTTTTCCTACGTATGACTTAAGTAACTGTATTGAAGAATACTCTTGTGCGTATAGTTCTTATTTCTAAAATAAAATAAAGAGTTTCTGACCATGGAACACAAAAAAGTTAATTTATTCTTTTGAAAAATTTAATATTAATTAAATGTGAAAAGCGCACTTAAAATGAACTACAATAATTTTGCTTTGTATCATTACGAAATTAAAATGTCAAACTAAATATAAAATTAAAAAACCCCTCATATATTGTATATTTGGAGCATGAAATATATAAAAGATGCAAGATGAATTTGGGGTGACTTCAGACACAACGGTAAAATTAATTGAAAATGATTGATTATGCTTTGGATGAAAAACCTTTAAATAAGATTTTAATGCGAACGGGTCTCCGAGATGCAATATTACCTATATTAATTTAAAATAATTTATGACTAATTGTTTTTACTTCGTTGCTGTGTTAACACAATCATCAAGATCAAAAACGAAGATTTGGATTTTTAAAATATTTTATGACCATTTATTAACATGAATTTATTTTCCACATTGTAAATGTATTTGATATTATAAATTTATTATCATTGCAATTATGGGATGGCGTCTTTTGTTTCATTTTTTTAGCTCTAAAGCCCATCTATACAATGGCGTACACAAGGGATATTGGGATTTTTACTCCCGCCTCTCCATAGACCAACTGATTGCATGTTTTTTAGAATGTAACACCCCATGAAAAGAGTTTGTGTACATTACTTCAACTATAAAAAATATTTTTCTTGAAAGTTTTTTTTTCTCGCCGTCATTTAAAATCAATGTAAATTTTAAAGCTTAGAATATAAAAAGTAACGTGTCTCTCAATAAAAAAAAAAAAACTAAAATGAAAGAAGAAATGGAGATCCATGAGGGAGAGAGAGAGATAATTTTCTTAAGGATGTGCAGTGACTTAAGTTTTGTAAAAACTCTGTTTTTTCGCGTCAGACTGACCATCTGACCGGAACATTTGCTCATGCACCTCAACGCCCAAGGTCTTATAAGTTGAGTTGGTCACAGTAGGTGGCATTGGCTCTCATGGGCTGTTCCGCCACTGAGTTTAGTTTAGTATGTATATATTTAACCCTTACAGGAACATAAGGTTGCTAAGAGTAATTATTATGATGTAATTATGTGTTTATTTTTATCTGTTTAGATGTTTGTGTAGTTTTATCAGACATTTGTTTTTCATTTGCTCATATACACTTAGTCATTGCACAAAATTATACTTACCGAATAACATAAAACATGTAAGAAAATACTACAATATATTATATATTACTCGGCACAATAAACTACAATATATAAGTAATAAGAACAAGAATACACAACCCTCGAATGTTTTAGTGTTGCTACCAATTGATTTGACAGTTTTATATTTTTCTTCCTAAGCGTTCCCGTAAACGTAGTTGTGTATATCATACGTTCTATTTTGACATTCTTTTTAAAAAAAAGGAAGACAATGTTATATTTAAATATGACAATAACCAATTTTAAATCGGGTAAAAATGTTTTCCTTAGCCATGAAAGGTATAAATATAATCAGTAAAAGTTTATTTCAGTACTAAAATTTTATATATATATATATATATATATATATATATATATATATAAATGAATCACATATGATAATATAAATATAGTTAAATTTAACTTTAAAGAAATATAATTTTTTAACATAAGATATACATAAGAACATAAGAAATATTGCATAACATATATTGTAAAAATTGTATAAATTACTCTCGAGTTTGAATTGTTTTGAAAGAAATAAAACAGGGGTACAAAACTCATGAATTCCCTGTGATTTGCGGAATGACTCCAAAAACCGACTCAAGTTATCTGTGCATTATTCACTTTATTTATTCATAACACATTGCTGTATAGAAAAAAATATTTTAAAGCAGTTGTTTTAATGTTTATAGTTCAGCTTTTGTTGTAACTAAGCACATCATTGATTCTAGGTTTTCATTAACCAAGCGGTTCCTTCTTTTAGGTTTATTGATGTATTACCGACTCGAAAATTTATATTATAGATTCGTATTAAGGTAAAGAGGATTGTGTGTATATTTTGATTTAGCTATAATAGAAGTAGAAGTTTAGTAAAAGTAGCCTTTATTCAACTTATTTTAAATGTTGTCATCATTTTGAAAAGACTTCGTAATATACTTTTTTATAAAATAGCAAAATGATAGCTAAATAAATCTAGCAATCAATTTTATTTTTAGAAAGTCATAATTTTCTCAAATATAATAAAAAAAATTAAAGATATAGTGCGTTTTTTGATGACTTTAAGTAAGGGTAAGAGCAGTGGTGTAACGGAGAATTTTCGCCCCCCCTGCAAAATCAGATTTTGAGCCGTAGCCGGATCTTACGCAATCGGCATCGCTCAGGCTTTGAGGCGCCTAGAATCCTGGGCCCCCCGCGGTGCAGGGGTGGCGGGGATGTACGTTACGCCACTGGGTAAGAGTTATATTTACTAACTATAAAGCTGCACGAGGGCTATTGGTGATGGATCTCGTTAATTTTCAATCATGGTCAAGTAACGATGAAGACACCTGAGCTGGAACCCCCTCACTTAACTTCTTGATGACTTGAAAATAGCGTAGTGAAATAACATATATGATAGGGAACCACTGTTATTATGTGAGTAAAACTTTAGAAAAATAAGGAAAATCCATTTTTTTAAACTTGGAATTGTTTGGAAAGAGGTATATATATATATGTGTGTGTGTAAAACTATCAAAAAAATATATCAATTAACTTAAAGTGACAAAAAAGAGACACTACATGCTTAGTTTCGAAGCAGGTTAAGATGCTGAGAATAATTTGATAGGTTAATTAAAACATTTATTAATTTGAGATAAAGAATTACGATTCCCATTAAAAACTACCACAGTGCGACAAAAGTAAGTTCATTTGGTTATAAGAATAAGATGTAATAGCTTGAGAAAATGGAGAAAAAAATTGGGAGAAAAAAACCTTTGAAACTACATCATTGAAAAACAATATAATTTTAAAAAAATTACCTTTGGAATAAAAGGTACGAAAACTATATTACTGCATTTATTATGCAGTACATTTAAGGTATCCGACTACGTTCGGAACCAAGATTTTATAAAAGCGCATAAATGGATAATTTTCATGATATTTAGTGTCACTCAGATTAGAATACATGCATAAAATTGTTTTAAGGACATTTTTTGATAAAAAAAATTATTTAAATATAATATTTTGGCAAAAAATTAACTTAGAATAATCTTTTTTCCAAATGTGCTCATTTTGTAAAAAATGGTTCTATTATAATAATGTTTTGCCTGTATATAGCTCAGACCTCTCTACAGAGACTCAAGTAGAATTTTTGAAAAATTCACATTATTTTCAGAGTTACCACCAATTGAAATAATTATTGGCGTTTTTTTCTTAAAATTTCTCCCCTCGGTTGTCGTAAAATATGAATAAACCCACTTCTAAGTTATATATTTCAAAAATTCTAGTTGAGCCTCTGTAGAGAGGTCTGAGCTATATGGAAGCAAAATATTATTATAATAAAAGCATTTTTCACAAAAGTAGAACATTTGGAAAAAAGATTATTCTATGTTAATTTTTTGCCAAAATATTATATTTAAATAAATTTTTTTTGCCAAAATGTCCTTAAAACAGTTTTATGCATACATTATAATCTAAGTGACACTAAATATCATGAAAATTATCCATTTATGCACTTTTGCAAAAAATCACGGTTCCGAACGTAGTCGGATACCTTAATATGTGTATGAGCAGAACTATGCGTTTATATATATGTCGCAGGGAAATGACGAAATTAGGAATTTCATCAAATCCCTAAGGCAGGGGTGGGTAGACTTTTCCAGGGTACGGGCTACTTCTAATTTTTTCAATGTGCTGCAGCCCACCTAGTGGTGTAGATGTAGTGAGCTAAAAGAAGGCATACAATACAGTCGGACCTCCATTTTACGAATTTCTCTATTTAGTGAATTTTTTCTTGGAACCAAGAACATTTTACGATGTTCTTCTTAAATAACCTCCAAATAGCGAAGAGCATTTTTTATTAAAGAAAATTTCCTCTTATGATTCGATTTTTTTCCCCGTATTTTTCAAAATACCGTATTTACTCAAATCTTAGCCGCACTTTTTCCTCAATGTCCATGCTACTGAAAATCGGATGCGGCTTAGAATCGAAGGGAAAAAAAATTTGTTGGATGGGGTATTTAGAGCAATCACAGCTTCATGCATGTATTTAAAATATTGATAAAATAACTAACTCTTCACTTCTTATTAGTTTTCCATTTAAATTTATTTTAATTTCGTAAAATTGGATACCGATGAAACATTTTAGACTATTTTTTTAATTTTCACAAAATCTTGTTGAGAATTTATTGCGCGGCTTAGATATGATGGCGGCGTAAATTCGAATAAATACGGTATTTCTCTACCTTCGTATGACGGAATGATTATTAGGTCTTAGTGAAGGCGGTCCCCCCCCAACATGTCTTGGCGATCCACCGGTCGATTGCGATCGACTTAATGTTCACCCACGCCCTAAGGGATCAATTGACGGGAGATGATAAAATAACGTCTTTTCAAGGTGATTTCCTTGGTGAAAGTTTGTCATTTATCAATTCCCTGAACTCTTTCAGTGAAATGATGAAATGAACTAGTCAGGATTTGCATTGGTAAAATGCTGTTTAGGGGGGGAGAGACACCTGGGGAGGGGTCGAGTCCTTGTACTTCCTAACCAAACATGTAGTACTATTGATCCCTTAAATATCAACCCCATATCTCTAAGAAAATGACACCATAGGATTAACACAGGGATTGTTATTTTAGTACGTAAGCAACCGAGAGGAAAGATGTTACACATAAAAAAATACCAGCATAATTTTCTAATTATTTCTTAATTAGTTTCGAGTAAATAATTTGCGTTTCATTGACTATTGTTGTATTGCTTGCTTCCACGTTTAATAATGCACCATATTTGTTTAATAAACACTTTTAAACTCTTGAGAATATTATCTAATCATTTAACTGAAACAGATAACGGATTTGTTCAAAGCCCTTACTTTTATCAGGAAAACGATCTTGAAGATACGTTTTTTAACATCTCCCGCCAATTGATCATCTCCCTTAGAGATTTGTTGAAATTTCTAATTTCATCATTTTCCTGCGACATATATGTATCCCAATCATACGAGAATGATTTATTGGGTCTTAATAAAAGGGAAACTAATCAAAAATTCTTCCGATGCGTATTTAACGAAAGTCAGCATCAGTAACATAACCAGAAAATTATTTTGGGGTAGTATTCTCCTCTTTATTACACAATTATAATTTATAAAATGATTTTAATTGCATATCCTTATGATTATTAAATGGTTTTACCTATACTTAATTTTTATGAGCTAATGCAAATGTTAATTTTAGAAAGCTTCATTATATATTTCAAAACTCAGTTTTAAAGATATTACTTAAAAAATTGTATCATGTATTATTAAAATTGTTGATATATTTTATAAATAACTTTTCTTATTGCTATAAAGGACGATTGAAAAAAATATATAAATAGTTTTTAAGGAATTAAAATTCTTTCACACACACACATATGTACAAATAAAAAAAATATTAAAAATCGAAAATACTTTGCTCTGTTCGAAGTAGAGGTACTTATGCTTAATTTCTGTTCATAGGATTGATGATTTATTATAGTGCTTTTTAAAATAAGTTATTTAAGTTCGAAAAACCCAGTATTAATGAATAATACTGGTTTTTTTTCAAGAATTTGATATTTGTTATAAAAGTCTTCAGCGAGGATGGACCTCTTGGATTCCTTTCTTTGTTATACCAATATTCATTATTGAAATAAAAATTATGGCAATATCCCATCCATAAATTTATCTTTTTTGACATTATTATTATAAATTATTATTGAAATTTGAAGAATGTCATAGGCATTATCATTCACCTATACACACGAGAATAAGAAACTAATAAATACTCCTGAAAAATTCAGTGTAGATAATAACTTGAGATTTTTGTCTGGTGTATATGAAAAATATGTGCATTTATTCTGAATTGTATATTCTTATTTAACTTTGCCGAATTATTTTTATTCTAAATTTTTATTAAGGTAGCCGACTACGTTCGGAACCGTGATTTTGCAAAAGTGTGTAAATGGATAGTATTTATTATATTTAGTATCACTTAGATTAAAAAATGCATATAAAATTGTGTTTTAAGAATAGCATTACAATAAAAAATTATTTAAGTACAATATTTTGAAAAAAAAATGAACATAGAATGACCAATTTTCAAAATATTCTCCTTTTGTGAAAAATGCTTCTATTATAATAATACTTTGCCTGTATATAGCTCAGACATCTTTACAGAGGCTCAACTAGAATTTTTGAAATATATAACTTAGAAGTGGGGTTATCCATGTTTTACGACATCAGAGGGGAGAAATTTTAAGAAAAAAAAAAAAAAAAAACGCCGATAATTATTTCAATTGGTTGTAACTCTGAAAATAATGTGAATTTTTCAAAAATCATAGTTGAGTCTCTGTACAGAGATCTCAGCTATATACAGGCAAAATATTACTATAATAGAAGCATTTTTCACAAATGGAGAACATTTTGAAAAATGGTTATTCAAAGTTAATTTGTTGCCGAAATACGGTATTTAAATAATTTTTTTTGTCAAAATGTCCTTAAAACAATTTTATACCTGTATTTTAATCTAAGTGACACTAGATATCATGAAAACTATCCATTTATGCGCTTTGTTAAAATCACGGTTCCGAACGTAGTCGGATACCTTAAGCTTATTCAGACTGAAGATTTTAACGAATTTTCTTAAAGGAAAATTTATTCTGTTCTGTGAATAAGCCTAGAAATTCGTTTATTTTAACGAAATTAAGTACCTTTTTTTAATTTCTCCAGAAATAAGACTGAAAATATAAAAAATATTAAAAAAATAAGAGTACTGAGAAATCTACGACACTAACAAAAATCTAAAATGAATTTAAAATTTAAAACCCTGCTTTTAAGTAATGAAAAGTCCGTTGAACTTTATCAGAGTTGAACGCTTTTTCGATTTTGAATCAATTCAAAGAATTTTAGAAAATAAATTTTGAATTCCCATCAGTATCAACAGAGCTCTTAGTACACTCTTGCTTTTAAAAAAAGAATGAAAGCTTGAAATGTACTCAAAGTAAAAAACACAATAAATTTTGAGCTCGAAATTTTTTTTATTTTATTTCCAAGTTTAAAGGGAAATACAATAATAATATATAGTAGTAGACTCATATAGTACTTAATCAATCGCAATATTATTTAAGTACTATGAAACGTGCTTAATACTTTTTTAATGTTATACAGTTAAGACTATAGTTTTTTTTCATTTACTGCAATTTTAACAATATATATAGATGAAAGAAATTATTTACAATGTCTCTGAGTTATATTCAAGCAAAATAGAGGTATTAATTACGGTCATGAGTAACTTTTTGGGTTATTTTAGAGCAAAGCTAACTTTTTAAAATTTATGAGCAATTATTTTTTCTTTACTTAGCACTGAAATACAGTATATCTTAAGAACATCTTTCAAATCTGTGTTAGATTTAATGACTTAAATGCACACGTTAAGAAATTTAAATGCACTTTAATCAATAAAATTATAGATACTCAAGAATTTAGGGAATGAGATTACAGGTAGGTAACTGATTGATAAATATATAATATGCAAAGCTCGAAGGAAATTATGAAGTTTCAATCACAGTTAAAGCAAGTAGTTAAATTTGTTATCTTTGTGAATCACTGGATTTGGTTAACTGTTATGTGACTTGATTTACTATCATTTACCCTTTTCCTGTTTCATTTACTTTTAAGGTATCCGACTACTAGCGGCAACTTTTTTTTTTAAAAAAAATGGAGGTATGGGGATTTTTTTGTGTTTTTTAGATTTATTAAATACATTTTGAGAAAAATATGCTAAAATTAAGAAGAGAAAAAGAAAAATTATTATTAAAATGTGGAAAAGGGTAAAAGTTGACAAAAAATTACATAAACGGGTTTATTCTTCATAAAAAGTTTATGTGAACGAATTCTCACTTTTTCAATTTTGATGTGTTGTTTTGTTATTCTTGTTTAAAATGACTGTCAGGATAAGAGATGTTTTAATTTTTACAAAAACTAGAGCACTTCATCTTAGTTATTCTATAAAATTGCTTAAAAAACAGTTATTATATTTACTTAAGTATGTACAAGAAATTTTGCTTAGAAAAATTGAAAACGAATAGTAAATATTCCTACAGTAATTTTAATTCCCCCACAAAAAACATTTTCGTTGCTTTTTAGTTTTTGAATAAATTCCATTTTAAAGCAAGAGATAACTACACGTTTTTTAAAGATTGAACACAAAATCTATAAGATATTTATAGCAACTACATGCAGTAGTAAAAAGCACACTTACGAAAAAAATGTGTTTTCGTAGAGGACTCCTTTTAAAAGTCACGCAATAAGAGTAGAAAACCATTAAAAGAAGGGTTTGTGTAACCTTGGCATTCTGATTGATTTTTTTGTTTAAATCCATAGAAACAGGCTTCAAAAACGATTCGAATGAAAGTTCTTTGCCTTTAATTTGAAAATAAAGCTAGAAAAGTAAACTGGTTTTCTGCTTAGTTTGTTGAGGCTCTAAGTCTAAATAAAATAAATGAACTGAACAAGTTTTTGAACTAAACTCAAGTTCTCAGAAAAAAGGAATGTGCTGGCCGAGCATTGACTCTTAAAAATCCACATGCCATTCCCCTTTTTGTTTTCTTGAACTCTAAAGTAGAAAAAATCTTTTAGTAAAGAAAAGCAAAGAAGATAAATAAAAAAAGAAGTATGTCCGAAAGGAACCGACTTTGGAACTCGTTTTCGCCAATTTTGGCAGAAATTTAAATTGGAGGTGAAACGCTTGATTTTTTTTATCAGTAAGTGAAGCAAGGGCAAAATGATTATAAGAGAGGGAGAAAAAATACTGTAAGCTAAAAATGTCAAGAAGTTTTTTTCTTGGTACATTAGAATAATATTTAAACTGTGATTAGATTGAATCTAGCAGAATTATTTCCAAAATTAGACTAATTTACTCCTCACAAATATTATAGCTAGATAAAAATATCGAGAGTCGTGTTTTTAATGCGAAATAATATTGATTTTATACATGATTGTGTTTTTTAAAAATTTCATGCGAGTTCATTTCAGATCATCGAATAAAAATATTTCATAAATTTTTTACATTGCTAATTTATTATAATTATGTAAAATTTTGAATTTTTTTATAAATTAACCTCTAAGATAATTCCTACTAAATAGATGAAAATAAATGTCAAAGCACTAGAGAAATAAAATAATACTCTATATCGAATAGTGCCCTTATTCGACTTAAAAATACAGAATAGAATTTTCTAGGTTTACATACAAAATCAACTATTATTTTAAATTATTATACCTACTTTCATTAATAAAAAATATATTTAAGAGGAGCGTCAATATAGAATCGCGTTATAATTAAATAAACTTGTTTGTATAATTCTCTCTCTCTGATGATAAGAGGTTAAATGTCGTAAAGGCATAATAACTTCGATAACTGATACCCCTTTATCTTTCCTTTAATAAATTTCAACTGTCGATAGCAGTCACAGCAGTCCCCAAATGTGAGAGCCATTTTATGGTGGCGCCATGTAGTGGCGGCTTTCGCTACCAAATTTTGAAGCATGAATTAATTTTTAATTCAAGTTCTCGTCGGAGGCTGAATATTGCCGTGATTTAGTTTTTCTGAGAGTACTTAGAAAATGCTGACGAAAAAAAATGTGAAAAAAAACGATAACAAAATTAAAAATAAATCGGTTTTAAACCTATGCATCTCTATGAAATTACTAAAATCTTTGTAGAATACCTTATATTTTAAAACTAATACAGTTTACTGGGAAAGGGAATTTAGGGAGGAAGGGATTATAAATATCTTAATAAATGAATAACCACAGTGTGTATGTCTAAGCTATTATCATTAATTTGAAATCTATTTTTCCCCTTTCTCTTAATATTTCGCAATATATTTTAATACTTTTTTTACTAAATATACTTTGAGCATTGGAATTGAATGATATTCATATAAATGTCATAAAAATGCTATTTTTAAGCATTCTTTAAATATTTTTTTAAAAAGAATTTAAACACACTTTATTTTTTTAAACACGTAATATCTTACAAACTTTAACTGAGAAAATGTTCCGCTAAACTCTAAAAGTATATCTCAAGGTTCAGTTCAGTTCAGTTCAGTGCAAGCACTGAAAAAGTGGAGACCTGGCTAACGCCTTATGCTCCGATAAAATTTTGATCAGTTTCTAATCCAAGATATAACACACAGTTCGTGATTGCAGTCTATCTGTAATTTGAATTATCGAGTTGTGCTTCAACTGAGATTGAAGAAAGTAGAGTATAGAGTAACTATCTCAAGGTCTCTCTTTGTGGTCGTGATAGTCTAGTGGTTATGGGCAAGAACTCGTGGTCGATTGATTAATTGATAGAATATTAACGTCGCATTGTTCAGCTACACGAGGGCTTTTGGCGACGGACCACGTAATTTTGAACCATGGTAAAATGACGTGGACGACACCTGAGCTGGCACCTCCCTCTCCTAACAACCACACCAACGGGAGGATGTTTCAGCTCTCGACAGATTTAACATGCATCGCTGCCCTACACGGCGGGTTTTTAGTGGTACTGGGCTCGAACTCGTGACAAGGCAAGCTACGATCCGATACCTATACCACTCGGCTACCGCGGCCACAAACTTGTGGTCGAAATGTCGCCGGTTCGAACTCTTGTATCGTTGAAGATCTGTAGTGTAGAACGGACAATGAATGTTAAATCTGTCGAGGCCCAATGTCCTCCCGTTGGTGTGGTAGTTAGGAGAGGGTAGTGCCAGCTCAGATGTCGTCCTTGTTGCTTGACAGAAGCTGAAAATTATGAGGTCCGCGTCACAAATAACCCTCTTGTTGCTTCAATGAGTGAGTGAGGGAATATTAACATTGCACTATTTAGCTACATGAGGACTTTTGGTGACGGACCTTGTAATTTTGAACCATGCTAAAGTGACGAGGACGATACCTGAACTGGAACCCTTCTCCTAACTTCCACAACACACCAACGGGAGAATATATTTAACGAGTATCGTCGCCTTCTGCCCGGCGGGTCTTCAACTGTACTGGGCTCGAACTCATGATACGCCAGCCACGAGTCTGCCATCTTGAACACTAGACTACCGCTTGGCTTTCTCAAGACCACTCACCGCTCAAGGTATCGGACTTGTGGCAGACATGTCATGAGTTCGAGCCTAGTACCGCTGAAGACCGGCTTTGTAGGAGAGCGTTGCACGGTAAATCTGTCGAGAGCTCAAACGTCCTCCTGTTGGTGTGGTAGTTAGGAAAGGGGGTGACAGCTCAGGTTTCGTCCTTGACAATTGATCATGGTTCAAAATTATAAAGTCGGCCTCGAGTAGGTGAACAGTGCGACGTAAATGTTCACTCACTCATTCTCAAGACCACTAGGCTTTCTTTACGTGTGGTAATAAATTCGACATTTTTTTTTAAAAAGAAAATGTTTTGTTTTTGTTTGTTGGTTATTTTCAAATCTGAAGTGACATTTTTGATTGATGGCGACTTTATAATTCAAGCATTTATTTTCCCATTCAGATTTTAAAATTGATGCCAGTGATAATAATATGTGGTACCCCCCTCTTCGAAGACACAATCGGTCCTTAAAAATTTATTTTTCTACTCTCCTCACCAAAATATACTGTTTTTTCCTTGGGGGAAAAATCTACCCAAAAATTATCATTCGTATAAACTGACATCTAATACTTAAGACTAAACCATCAATCTCACTACATCTTATTGTGCCTAATATATAAGCAAATGAAAATGCAAAACGGAAACTTAATGATGTTAGTAATTTCAGACATTAATCTTTCTCCTCTACTCTTTTCTTCACGATGACAACTCTTCATGCATTTTTGAAATGGACATGGGACACGAAAACAAGCAATTAATGAGCATATGTGAATGTGCTCTTTCTATTCACTAACATTCAGATAAGGGGTTGGAAAATAATACTTAATCTGATATTTTCTCCTTCCTCTGGATTCCAGTCTATTATTACGCCGGAGTTTCATAAATAGCCAAGTGCAGTAACCTTATCAAAGAAAAAAAATCACTTTCATACGACTTCAGAAAATGACAGTGCCTGAAGTTCAAATGAAAGAGTGGTTAGAAAAAGAGCTTGCCTCCGGCCAGGCAAGTCTTCTTATGCATTCCAATGCGCTTAGGGTCACTAAGGGGTCATCTCTGGAGTAAGGCTATAAAGAGAGAATCAGAGTGGACTATTCACAACTCACATGAACGCTCAGTAAACACTTTGCAAGATTCAAATCAACACACAACCATGGTGAGTACTCTCAACATTCCTTATGACCACTAATGTTTTTCAGCAAGCCCTTCCCTAGACTATAAGTTGTTTTATTGAAAGGAAGCTGTGGAATTTATAAATGAGCTTTATTTTAAGAACGATTCTGATTAATATTTTATGCTCGAGTGCTATTTCGTGAGTTATATCTATTTTTATATACTGTATATTTGCATTATTTTCTATACTTCAAATTTCTCTTATAACTCTATGGGGAACATAGTGAAGGATTTCATTTACAGATAGAGGAATCTAGCAGATGAATTTTTAGAAATAGTTGTGTTTTTGATACTTTAAAATTTTAATATTTTGGCCGTGCTTAGCTGTTCTCTTAAATGAAGGAATGGGTTTCGTTCTTCATATTACGCTAAGAAAATTGCAATGTAGCAAGATATATGATATTGTGAAAACTCTCAGCTCTCTCTCTCTTTCTCTCTCATAAAAACATTTCAGAATACATTTTATTGCCGGAAAAGTACATTGCAATAATCAAAAAAGGTTTACTGAAAATTGTTAAATTTTATTGAATTCTATGTTACATTCAAAAGCGTAATTTGAATATTAAATTTATTTTTCTAAATATTTTGGGTTTTAAATTTTTTTTTTTGATAAAAACGAAGGACTTTTAGTTCATAATTTTCCTTTAACATTACTATACTCAAGTGTGAAGAATCAGTTATGCACAGAAACATAAGTAGAAATATACTACCGATTATAAATCTAACTTTTTAGTAAAAATCAAGTTTATATAATTTCAATTACCAACTTTTAGACTAGTAGTTTTAAATATTTTTAAAATGATCTTTACGTAATACATTTCAAAAGCTAATTAAAACTAATTTTGATATATATATATATATATATATATATATATATATATATATATATATATATATATATATATATATATATATATGCAAATCATTTAATTTTTCTGCCGTTCAAAAAAAAGTTTTCTTTTCGCTTTTTCTTTCAAACATCTTTACTTGCCTCATTACGAATATACATATTATTAAATTGCGGACAACGTTTGTTTGAAATAGATTTTATGGTACTAAATTTTTATCCAGTATCATATTGGCGATATAGTTGATATCGTATTTACTCGTATTTATTAACAGACATATCTTCATGTTGATTGCCTGTATAAATTTAAGATTGAATTACGTAAATTTATTTCAGCGATGCGAATACTAACGGAATGATTCATTTTAATGCTTTTTTAATGCAAATCTTATGTATTTGTTTTAATGTAAAGAATAAATAACATCAAGTGCTAATAATTATGGTAAGGAAACCGTAATAAACCATTAAAAAATAATTTAATTGACTGATGAAATCTGAAATATGTAGAGAGAGACAAAGAGAGAGATATAAGTTTAGTTATTTCAACTGACAAAAAACTGATTTAGAAAGAAAACATAAAACGTTTTTATCCGATTCATTTTAAGAACTTCATATGAAAAAGTGAAACGAAACTGGAAGATGAAAACTATTCTTTTCTGTTAAATATTTGAAATTGTATTCTTCGATTCTTCAAAAAAACTGATTTTCAAATGATTGTTTTAAAGTTTCTATTGTTGTTTTACTTAAAATTTTTGCTTGCTACCCCAATCATACAGCTTCAGCTGGCTCTAATTCCAAAAAGTCTAAAAATAATTACATTGAAATGTACAATAACATTTGAATGTTCTGAAATATAGAATGCTCTAGTTTAAAAGGAAATATAGACATTTTTTGAAAAGCAGCCAAATAATAACTTATTTTTTCAAGTAAAATTTCCTTGCAAGATGGATCAATAATTTAAATAAATACGCGTAGTATTAGTTGATTTTAACAGTAGAATTCTCGTTTCGTGGTATTATTCAATTATAACCTCAATTGACAACCTCGATTATTCAAATTGAAGTAATTTTAAAATAGAAAAATTAAATACACTTAAAGTTCGTATAATCGCAATCATATGAAAGAGCTTGCCAGTAATAATCATATTGAAGAGCGTAGATAAAATTAAGTGTAAATACAAGATTTAAGACTGTCTTCGGAAAAAGTAAAAGAGCTTGAACTAAACACGAAGCGCATTTTCAGACAGAAAAAATGCCTCAATTTCTATGGAAATTTGCAATAGATTTAACTATTGCAACAACTATTTAACAATTTGCAAAGATATAACTCATATCTTTGTTAACAATATAGTGTTTTTAAAAATGCCAAAATATTCCATGAATACTTTCTTTTTTGTATTAATACGTAAAATCATAGCCCATTTAACATTACGGTATAGAAGAAAAAACGCGAAACACATTTTATACCAGAAAAAATGAATAAACTCGGTTAAAAACGGGAAGTATGATAAAAAATTCTGCTCTCTAAAGGATAGTGAAGCCAGATTATATCCTTTCAATGTTTCATTTCTTTTATATCTGAAAAAATGTTCCAAATTCTGGTCCTATTCTTTAACATTAACCGAAGACAGCCTTAAAAGAGATTCGCGCACGGTTTTTACTTGCGACTCTATTGGGACGGTTTACATAATTGCAGTTTTTCCTGAACTTGGAAAATAAAGTCCTGTCCTACTGCACGAGATTAAAACTCACAACATTAACGTCAATGTCACTTCAATTCGTTACCTTAGAGTCAATATGCTTTCAAAAATTTGGATGCTAGTCACTGCCGAATTGTTTAGCGAATTTCTACTACGTTACAATGGTGATCTTGTCAATAGGTCGTACGATGTAATGTTATTATATCTTGTTACGTTCCCCCCCTCCAGTGTTGTATGTTTGTTTTCTTCGATGCCTCAAATATCAGGAATGTAACGCGTGGGTTTTACCATTTTAATCCTCAATATTTTCTGAAAAATATCCACGATTGACAAATACTGCTACTAATTATAATTTCTTAACAATATTTTATACCTAAAATTGAAAAAAAAAAATTCTCCCCATTCACCACTTATTTGACACAAAATACATATCGATAACTTTAGATTGATTTATTTCTTTAGGTTAATTTTTAAATAGGGCTAGAAGAAATTAGATGTAGCGCAAAAATGTACCAAAATGTCCAAAAATGTACGATGGTAGAAATAATCTCCTATTGATCTAGTAGCTTTCTATTTAATATACTTGAGACACACCGATATTAATTTATAAAGGAAATAATAATTATTATTCAGTTACAAAAATTTCTAGTCGTGTTTCTTCACCTTGTTTAGATTTAAGTTGTGTTTTTTTAGTTAACCGTACAAAACTGAAAAGTAAATATTTATCTTATTTTTTAAATTATGCAAATATTTAATAAGTATGTTCCTTTTTTGAAATATTCTAAAGAATATATAACTATAACTTATTTGTTCTCATACTTTGAATTCTCCTTTTGCTTTTCTTCTTAACATATACTAAATTTTCTCACCATAGTAAAAGGAAATATTCATGCCCAATAGAAAAATGTATTCATCAAAAATAAAAATCTATATTCTTATTTATATTTGAAATGTTTTTAATATTGTTGAAAGGTTTTCATATAATCAAGGATTGTTGAGAGTTCAGAGATAGATTTAAAAGTTAACTGTGCGAATGTTTATATTTTAACAGGTTATTGAAATTGGTTTAGCATAAAAATAATACAAATAAGAAAAATAACAGAACTTTTTAAAAGACTTAGCGTGTTATTCACCTTATTTTATTTTCGGCATTAAAATGAATTATTTAAGACCGTTTTTATTTCGAGAAGGAAGAAAAAAGGTTTCTTTCTATATTAATATTTCTTTAAAATAATTCTATGTTTTATGCTAGAAGAGGAAGCATAGTTAAAAAATTATGATATTTAAATATTTCGTATTACTGTTTGATAGGTAAAGCAACTAGTAGGTTAAATAATATTTTAGTTAAGGTTTTACCTTGTATAAGAGTATTTTAAAATGCCTGAGTTAAGAGTTATAGGCTGTATAAATACAATTTTGAAATCTCCTAAAAAGTTCATTTTAAAATTTTTGATCTATATGTGTTTTTCTGCGACTGTGTTCTTGCAAGATAGAATTGTTTCATTGAAAGTATCTTTCGTTAACGTAAAATATGCTTGAATAAGTATAAAGGATACTTAAGCACAATTTTTTAATATTTTTCTTCATTTCTATGAGTTTTAGAGAATATATATAGGGATCTAAAATCACCGCCACCTAAAACATGCATTTGTTATAAGCTTCGTTTAAGATATAACTGAAAGAAAATATATTCTACTTCTCCATATTCATTTTGTGAATGAAACATTTCTACATCTTTAAAAGAGAAATTCAAAGAACTATTGTTAGCTTAAAATGAAATAAATGTAACATAAATTAAAATTTTTTAAAAATAAATAAAATAATGTGAAAAATGAAACAAAGGATTAATAATTTTCTCTAATAATTAAACTTTTTTCTCTAATTCATTTTAGATCCAAATCAAAGTCTTTCTACTATTGGCTGTGGCATTTGTAGTTAATTGCTCAACAATACCGGAACAACCAACATCAACCCAACAGCCAGCTGACCCAACTACCAATCCCCCGAAAGATGTTACCGAGGAACCTTTGAAGAAGCCTCACACTCATGAGGAGCATCCAGCTGATAATCCAGATCATTCCGATCATCCAGGTCATGAAAATGATCCAAAACCAGTGATAGAGGCAAAGCATCATGGAGGTGACCACGACCATTCTGAAAAGGCCTCCGATGGACAAGACCATAGTCAACATGAACAACCAGAGGTTCAACCTGATATTCCAGTGGAAAAAGCAAAAGCTATTCCGGTTGAGGAAATAAAGGAAACCGAGATTGATGCTCAAGAAGCTCGCTTTAAAAGAGGATTGTGGAGACGCAGACTCGATTAGACTGTGGGAAAAATTAATTTAATGTATTGCTCAAGCCAGGTTAAGAATTAAAAAGGCTAAAACCTTAAAATAATTAGGACGAGGGGACTATAATGTAGTTTTCAATAAGTTAAAAAAAATCGAACAAAATGCAAATTAATGTCAACACTCAGAATTGGATGTAGCAATTTTAAGAAACAACAATTTTAAGAAATTCTTTTTAGGGTTAAGATTTTCTTTTTCATTTAGCATTTTAAATGCATCAACATTTTGTAATAACATAATCTTCTCATATTTTGAAATAATTTATTTAATTTATTTTATTTGTTATGATTCGGTGGCAACTATTAGGGCCTACGTGATCAAAAGTGACTGTAAAGTATGTGTCCTTAATTTTTGTACGTAGTTTATAGCTTTGAAATTTGTTAACATTTCTCAATAATGTGATTTATATGTTCTGCTTTATCATTGCTTTTGCTCAAATATAATGCTTACGTAGTTTTTTTAGGGGTTACAATTAATGTCATGCGAATGCAAGGCACTTTAATTTTATTTTTTTGCTTTATCACATTGCTTCATCATATTTTGTGCTTTTGTAGTGAATCAAGTGGTTTTGCAAATGTTGTCATTTTAATAAAACATTCAAACTGTCAATGTTTTTTTTTGTGTTGCTTTTATATTTCTATCATGTGTGATTTGATTTATTAGTTCGAAAATAACAAAATTGGCTAATATGTATCGATTAAAAGGCTTTTATACTCTAAATCTAAAATACGATATACAAAAAATATTTATTGATTAATTACAAAAATGTTATATTTAAAGGGGATACACAGAATTCCTTCCCCCTTGTAATTATAAAAATTGATTAATGTATTTTTCTTTTTTTTAAAAAAAAAGCTATGTCACTGACACCCACTAAGCAGGATTCCTTTTTATCAAATTGCTTTCATTATAAAAATTACGCGAATTATTTCTATTATATATATATTGGCATTATTCTTAATTTATTTAAAGTCAAATCGTATAATTAAAGAAGTCATTGAGAAATAATTTCTGAATCAGGCGTTTCTTCAATACCTTACTTATGTAGTTGCCTGGTGTGAATTTCAGGTAGAGCAGTAGTTCAAAAACTGTGTTTCGCTTTTCCCTGTGTTTACGTGAAAGACGACCAGGGGATATGAAAGGAGCCATGGATATGAAATTACATGAAAACATTTGCTACAAAACTTGCTCTATAATTTAATTTCCTCAAGGGAACATTACTAGGACGATATAACGGAATTATAAACACCGTCAAGACGTAAGATAAAACAGTACAATGATAATAAAGCAGTAGAGATACTGGTATAGTAACCAAGATATATAATGAGAAAAAGTTCGTGAATCATCCAGAAGTAAAGTATTATATTCTGCATAGTTAATCTATACTCCTAAATTTTGTAGACTCTTCGTTATAAAACGTCTAATACTTATTGGTGTTTTCACATATCTCACATGATACTGTATAAATCGGTTTTTAAGACCTGAGACTAAACTCACTAATATTTATTTCTATTTATTACCATATTAAGATAATATCTGAAAATTGAACCAGATTACAAATAGATGATTGTGGAATCGTTTAATGAAGCTTTTTCTCATGTAAGGTAAAGGAAATGTGATTTTAAAGTTAATCTACATCAGCAATTCTCAACTTTTTTTTACTCGCACAAGCTTTGATCAATCATCACACTCTGCTCCACATACCTCATCCCCATCATGTATAATTCCTAACATATACATTTAATAATTTCTTTAAAAAGTATAAAAGTATAATACTATTTATTTACTTTGAGTAAGCTAGGGAATGATTAAAAACATTATTATGATGATAAAAATAAAGAGACGCATAAAGCAGTGTTGCGAACTGTATTGAAGCCAGTTATAATTCAATCGCTAAATAATTCTTGTACAATTTACAAAAATATAGCACAATTAAGCATTCCGTTGTACGATAAATGAAGGATAAATGAGTGTGTCTAATTTGTATTATATTATATAGAGTTATTTTCCCATTTAAAAATATTCAGTAGGTAAATGATGATTCACATTTAATAAAAGAGAAAAAAAAGTATCAGCAGTTGCTCTTAAAAGGAAGACGAGCCGTCATACAATCAAAAGAATATTACCTGAATTATATAATAGCAAAAATAGGAAATGTATACCACAACTTCTCCCTCGTTGAAATTTTTTTACAACAGTAAATACATATTTTCTCATGCGTTCAATCTATCTGCTAATGTACACCATTGCATCTTTATTTCGTGTACCAACAACCATTTTACATACCCCTAGAGCTATGTATACCACAGGTTGAGAAAAGCTTATTTACATTGAAAGTATGAACCATTCTTAATGAATGTTTTCCCGTAAATTATATTACTAAACAGAAAATACAAGTAAAATGAACAACGGTGAAAAATACCTGGCTTATTTTAAGAAAATCACGGAGAGCATCTACATAGATTGGTTTTTAACAACCCTTTGAAACTTTATTTAAAATTAGTAATATTGTATATATATATATATATTTCATCAGTGAACTAAAGAAAAAAACATTAAACCGTTAGGGGAAAGAGATGTACTAGGTGGTAAAGAATACAAAAATGGTCACTGAAGCACAAAAACATAGTTTTTTAGCTGAAGTTCATAATTTTCAGAGTGGCATTTTTCACTTTTTATTCAGTAGTTGTGGAGTGAATCGTATCAGTTTCTTAAATGGCACAAAGGCTTTTAAACATCTTTTCCCCTCTCCCATACCGAAATTCCTTTAAATTAGTCTTCAAATGTAGCGTTTACAAAATTGTTGCATTAAACTTTCATTACTCGAGTACATTTAATAAAACAAATATACTGTATACAGTTCAAATGTTTTGAAGGATATAAAGATGAACTGCAGCTTAAAATAAGAAGAATTTTAACTTAATAGTATTAAAAATTAGTACAAATTGAAGAAAGAGAAAGTAAGTTCATAAAGAAGTTTTTTGTATTGCCTCTTGTCTCTCGAACATATAACTATCATCGTAATAGGTACAAAGAGAAAAATCATTAACTGAAATCTCATTGAAGACGAAAGTGAATTGTGTGTGTGTGTGTGAAAAAGAGCAAAGTCATGTCCAGTAGCTATTACCATTTTAAAATGTAGGTCGAAATATGTTTCCCTCAAGGGAGCACTGATGATAAAATTTAAAAAAATATAATATCCTGATTTACTTCTTAAATCTGTGAGTTCATTAAATTAAAAAGCTTTATTAATAAGTATCATGAATAATGAATGGATTAATTTGAAAGACCGGAATTGCTCTCTCTCTCTCTCTCTCATTCAGTAAGACTACCGAGATTAATTTTACTAATCCTCACGTGATTATAGTATTTAAAAACTATTAATGACAGTTTTAAATATGTAGTAGCATTTTTAAAGAAAAATGCAAGGTGATCGCGTGCATGGCGTTATTTGAAAAAGTAGAACAAGTGAGAGGGATTTAATTTATACTCCGGGTGATCCATTGATATCAGCGATGACTGTGCGCACATGAGTACAAAAAAGTTAAATAGCTTCTGTTTCTTTTTAAGCTAGAAAAATTCTCGTTATTTATACTTTTAAATAGTCCATTAAAATCACTAATAACACACAAAATTGTTTCAGTCACTTTGTTGGTCTTAAAACTGAGTTAAACGTGAAGTATTTTTAACTTCAAGGATTTTTTTTCTTCTTAATATAGATTAATGTAAAATACAAATTAGGTGAATTACATAAAAATCAAGTACAAGAGTTGTATAAGATAATTACTATAAAACTTCCAATTTTTCTAATATAAGCAGAAGCACATCTACACAAATTGTGAAAACTTTCAGATTTTCTTGGTTTTTATGTATTTATTTACACACATATCTTATGCATTTATTTTATATTAATTTTAGAGCTGCATTAGAAAGTGAAAAAATGAATAAATATGTGTTGCATAATATTATTAAAAAAACCAAGAAAACATTTAACGAATCGTAGAACTTAAAATGCATTAGATATCTCAACAATAGTAGATAAAATCATCATAAAATGTATTATGAAACACCTGTGTTAATAAAAGTTAGTGTGATAACCATGATCATCATTACTATTTATCAATAGCACAGATAAAGCTCAAAATGAAATTTCTATTGTCAATTGATTAATGATTTTTTGATTTATTATAAAATAAACTTGAGATTTTAAAACTTTTTCACGGAAATTTTAAGGGTCTTATTTTACGATATGACATGCTGAAAAGACTAAGTTTTAATTAAAAAGCAGCGCTCTCTTTCGGAAAATTTTGCTTCTTAATAAAGCTTGTTTTGGAAATAACAAAACATTAACAATTATCGGACAATTTCTTATAAAAATTATCCATCAACCAGTAAATATTTCCTTTTTTTTCTTGTGATTCTCTAAATTTAATCACTTAAGTTTCAACAGCAGAACTTCCTTATCTGTTAGAAGCCTAAACCTGAAGAAACTGCAGAATTTGCAAAAATCCGGTCATTGATTGATTGAATATTAACGTAGCACTGTTCAGCTACACGGGGGCTTTTGGCGACGGACCACGTAATTTTGAATCGTGGTCAAGTGACGTGGATGACACCTGTGTGAGCTGACACCCTCTCCTAACTACCACACCAACGGGAGGACGTTTCAGCTCTCGACAGATTTAACGTGCATCGCTGCCCTACACGGCGGGTCTTTAGTAGTACTGGGCTCGAACTCGGGACAAGGCAAGCCACGATCTAAAACCTATACCACTCGGCTACCGCAGCCATCCAAAAATCCGGTCAATCCTCTTTTCTATTATCGTAAAAGCTTTAGTTGAATTTCTCTTCTCTTTTCCAACTTACCGGGTATGGCATATACTCATTGTTTGCCCATCAGGTTTTGGATTTCAGTAAAACTTAATTTGAAAAAATTTCTTTCTTTACTAAAGCTCTACTAAATTAAATTAAGTGCAATTAAACAACAGCAGAACTTACTTAAATTCTCATTAACCATTCAACACGTACAACACCTTTTTTTTACACCTTCCCCCTATCTACGTGTCTAATGTGTGTATATATATATATGCACATTCGTGTATATATATATATATACACACATTCATGTATATATATATATACATTCATATATATATACATTCATATATATATATATATATATATATATACATTCGTGTATATATATATACACACATTCATGTATATATATATATACATTCATATATATATATATACATTCGTGTATATATATATACACACATTCATGTATATATATATATATATATATATATATATATATACATTCATGTATATATATACACATATATATACACATTCATGTATATATATATATATATACATTCATGTGTATATATATATATATATATATATATATATATATATTCTCAAATATTTCTTAAGTGATTCATTTATTTCTCCTTCGTTTGATAGTAATTGAGAAGTTCCACTTCAATTAGCTATAAATATTATTCAAAACATAAATTATAAAAGTAACAAATTGGAAAGATAAGAAATAAAGAAGCAAAAAAATAATTCCACACGAATAAGTTTAAAAATTAGAGCACAAAAAATTCATTTCAATGATGGATGACAACTTCAATTAAAAATTTTCTTTCAAGAACATTTAAGATGTATGGATATTAACTGTAGCTTCTCAATAGAAATCTTGTGTAGAAAATATTCTTCGAAGAATTAGTCTTTTCTACAATTATTTTACTATTTTCTTTTTAAAGAATGTATAAAAGAAAAGTCCCAATGAATTATGTATAAGTACTTATGCCTGCAAACAAGAAATATATATATATGACGTGAAAATATTCTAAATACAACGGAAAGAAAAATTTTCATGCATCAAACAAATTACAAACATGCGAGTAACCAAAGAAACTAAAAAATACATACAGTGACGGAAAAAAAAATCCCAAACGCAAGAAAAAATTATTGTAGACTAATGAAACTTCGGCAATACATTTGTGTAGGTAACATATTTACTTGATTAAAATCACAGGTTAATGTAAGCAGGAGAAGAACCATTTCAAATGTGAAATGATGGTACATTACTAAACAGTGTAACGACAAGAGTTTTGAATGGAAGCATGCAAACGTACCTGTAATGTATCGTACGGTACGGGATATAAGTTTGGGGGATGGAATTACATGTTTGTTGGATTTGGTCGGTAAAAATATAAGGGTATTTAGTTCTGGTTGTGGATAACGCTGGAGTTGCCATCCAATGATGGACCATTTGTGCTTGATTGGAGAAAGATTTGGTGATCTAGCAGGCTAAGACAACCCATCGACATTCTGTAGAGCATGTTGGATTACAACAGTGGTATGAGGGTGCGCATCATCCTATTGGAAAACATTCCCTTGAATAATGTCCTTAAAGGGCAATGTAACATTTTGAATCATCAAACTGACGTACAAGTTTGCAGTCAAGGTGCGTGGAATAAGCACAAGAGTGCTCCTGTTAAGGCTACACGGTACACTTTTTTAAAAAAAATTTTGGAAACAGTTACAGTAAAAATAATTGATGTTTTATATTTAGATTATATTATTAAGCTGATTCTGTAAGCAAAAAATCAGTTTGACCAGCCATTATTTTACAATTTTAAAAAATTAGGAATTTTTGAAGTTTTCATACTCTTATTTCTTGGATTTATAGTTAGTAATTCTGCTCCTTTCGGGAATCGCTTACAGCTTAAAAAAGCCTTAATATTCAAACTCTTATAAAATACTCAATTTTTAAAATTTTTTAGTAATTTTAAGTTATTTATGACTCTTAGATTATTACAAACAACATTTAGCATGGATTTGAAAATATATTTCCTTGTTGATTTTTAATAATTATTTTTCTAAAAAAACCTGGAAAAAACACGAAATTTTTTTAAATATTAACTTTAGCATTTTTTAGAAAAATAACTAGAGTTCTCAGCCCTATAAATCCATACTAACTTTTATAGAACATACATTTGGGAGTATATACAAAAAAATACAAGGCTCTATCTTGAACAGGAAAAAAGCCTTAGGGATTAGAAAACACTTATACCTTCGAAATTAAAAGTCTGAGAAAAACGTATTTAAAGTTTGTAAGGTCATAAAACAAAAACTTATAATGCCCGCGTAAAACTCTAATTTTTTAATATGTTATTTCCCCCCCAATGTATGTTCTACATTAAAACACTATTTTTATTAAATATGACTGAAAATTGTATTTTTTATTCAAAATATATTTTTGCATAATATTGATAGCATTTGTTAAGACGTCAGTTTATTCAGCTTTATCTTAACCTAATATTTCACAAAAGTTTTGAAACAGGAAACATTTATGTACAAAATAATAATGATACTAACTTAAGCTAAAAATAGTCAGGTTTGCTCATAAAATTTAAATTTTATTTAGTTTAAAATTGGGGCAGAGTTTATAGGAAGTTTTAGATCTTGTCGTACGACTTAAAAATACTAAAATATAGTACTACAATATGTTTAGTATAATGTAGTTTGGTATATATATATATATATATATATATATATATATATATATATATATATATATATATATATATATATATATATATATACACACATCAAGGAAATATTCAGTTATATCTGCAGCATTTGAATTCAGAATACTTGTATTCGGAAGTCTAATTGCAGAAGCAGCTGAGGACTGATTTTTAGATACATCATTTTCAGTAGTATTCCATCTCTTCGAAATATTGTTTCTCACAGAAACCCAGAACGCATTTGCCATGGCATTTTCTCTACAGGAAAAAATTAATGATAAAGCTTTTAAGTTATATAAACTATTTTTAAAGCAAAAATTGGCCATGAAATTAATCTTCATTAATTAATTATGAGAACTCAAAGAACTCAAAACATAATCAAGCAGAAATGATTTTAGTAATGAAAATTGGAATTAATAACCATTTCAAACTAAAAGCTTAAAAATATTTTTAATTAATTCAACTTATAAGTGTGAAAAAATGCTTTAAAAGGAAACAGAAACCAAAACAATAGCTCATAAAACTTCAAATAACTTAAAAACTAATTTGCTAACAGATCTGAAATGTCGTGGCAAGCATCTCAATGATATGGACCACCAAAACATGCAAAAAAATTTTTTCGGTAAAAATGAAATTTTTAGGGTACTGTGTAGTCTTAACATAGAAAATTGCTCTCTAGACCATAACTCCAAGAACAGGTCCAGTGTGTCTAGGTCACATAAAGGCTGTTTGCTGGCGCTGACCTAGCATTCTTCTAATCAATATACAGCCATCGCTGGTACAAAGATAGAAACAGCTCTCAGTGAAGAACCCAACACATTGCTACTTCTGTTTTCAATGAGATTTAGCGTGACATCACTGAAGTTGCAGATGTCAATGATTTGGAGCTAATGGTATGAACGCTACAGGGCGTCTGACTTGGAGCTATTCTTCAAACAATCGATTTGTAACAGTTATCTGCGTCACTTTGGTGACAACAAAAGCTATAATTTTCGCTTTCAGTGCTACACAGTCATACGGCGAATACGATTGTCTTCTCTGTCAGTTATAATCCAAGCGTAGTTGAACCCCAGTTTTTTTGGAGATAGTACCTTCCCGGGATCACTGCTGCTAACAATCATGCACAATAGATACACTCCTACAAAGTCTTTCTGCAATATCGCTGAAAGAAAATCCACCTTTTCTTAGCCTTATTGTTCATAGCCTGGTTCAAAGTCAGAGAGGCCGCGGTAGCGGAGTGGTATAGGTATCGGACCGTGGCTTGCTTTGTCACGGGTTCGAACCCTGTACCACTAAAGACCCGCCGTGTAGGGCAGCGATGCACGTTAAATCTGTCGAGAGCTGAAACGTCCTCCCGTTGGTGTGGTGTGGTAGTTAGGAGAGGGGGGTGCCAGCTCAGGTGTCGTCCACGTCACTTGACCATGGTTCAAAATTACGTGGTCCGTCGCCAAAAGCCCTCGTGTAGCTGAACAGTGCGACGTTAATATTCAATCAATCAATCAATCAATCAAAGTCAGAGAGCAGTAGATAATGGCTTTTCCCCCTTTTTAAAGGAATTCTTGACTAACCTCAACTCACTGCGTCAAATATCTTGAGTAATTCTCACAAACTTTACAACGCGTATTTAAAGTACACTTGATTCGCATGCTCAAAAAGGAGCTACTCTAGCGCCACACTTATGCACCTGAAGTGGAATTTAAATCAAAGTAATCTTTTATGTGTATAAACACTTCTACCAAATTTCATGTATATAGCACAACTACTTCCACCGATGGTCTGCTGTTAATAAAGGGTGTTTTTTGAGAGGTATAGAACTTTAAATTGCAATAAAACAACGATGTATTATTCGATTGACATGAATTTTTTTTTATTCGAAAGATTATCTTGTGGCATTACATTTTAAAAATGATTTCTGGCATAGGACTGTCACGGCTGGCTAGGATGTAGTCCAATCTGGACGTCCAATTTTCGATGACTTTTTCCAACATTTGTGGTCGTATATCGGCAATAACACGGCGAATGTTGTCTTCCAAATGGTCAAGCGTTTGTGGCTTATCCGCATAGACCAATGACTTTAAATAGCCCCACAGAAAATAGTCTAGCGGGGTTAAATCACAAGAACTTGGAGGCCAATTCACAGGTCCAAAACGTGAAATTAAGCGGTCACCAAACGTGTCTTTCAATCAATCGATTGTGGCACGAGCTGTGTGACATGTTGCGCCGTCTTGTTGAAACCACAGCTCCTGGACATCATGATTGTTCAATTCAGGAATGAAAAAGTTAGTAATCATGGCTCTATACCATTCACCATTGACTGTCACGTTGTGGCCTTCATCGTTTTTGAAGAAGTACGGACCAATGATTCCACCAGCCCATAAAGCGCACCAAACAGTCAGTTTTTCTGGATGTAACGGTGTTTCGACATACACTTGTGGATTAACTTCAGTCCAAATGCGGCAGTTTTGTTTGTTGACGTAGTCATTCAACCAGAAGTGCGCTTCATCGCTAAACAAAATTCGCTTATGAAAATCGGGAACAACGGCAATCTCGTTTAGGGCCCATTCGACGAATCTGAAAGCGTTGTTCAGGCGTGAGTCTATTCATGATGAATTGCCAAACCAAACTGAGAATAAATCACTTGACAGCTGTTAAATCGGTCGCCATCTTGGAAAGTAATGCCAACTTAAACTTCTATACCTGGAAAAAAAGCACTCTTTAGTATGCAGCGTTCAAGGAGACTGGTGAATAGGTGACTTTTATGTAGACGTCTAGTCTGAGAAAACCGCAATATCTCTTCCGGTTGGAACGGGTTCTATTCAGGTTTCTACAAATCCTCTGTGGTAAAATACTCTTTTTAACTGTGATTTCAGCTGAAAGCCGCTTTCCGTAGAGAGGAATTGGTTTTATGTAAATGAGAATTTCTATTTAAGGGCTAGTCGTAGAGTAGGCGGGATGGTGGCTGAAAATTGAGATAGAAGAAAGTATAATATTAATGATCGGTGGTCGTATTTAATATTGTTAGTTCGAGAGGAAGAATTAAACAAGTGTGGAAGCAAGATCACTCAGGATAATAGATATGTGTTCTTATTTCTATTACAATTAATGTAATAAGTTTGATTGTTCCTCGGGTTTAGTTATTTAAGTGCATTCTCAGTTAAGTTGATGAAGTTTATTAAGTAAAATAGGCAATAAAATTGTTTAGATTGAAAAAGGGCTGTTATATTTACTCGAACCCTCTCACGCTCGCGGTCGCCGAACGCAGCTGCTGAGTAATGTTGCCCAATGTCTGGTTCCGGTATCTTTTCGTCTTTAGAACGATATACCATTCATCACTTGTAATTTCTTTCGGCCGAAAAATCTTTTTTACAGTCTTACCTATCATTTGGAAGGCTTTCCAAGCTCTTGAAATCACACTTTTGTCAATTTCGAGCTTTTGTGCAATACTCGTCAAACTACGCTCCTATTCAAATTTGAAGGTCATTGTACCACGTGCAAAGGCATCTTGTTGGTTTCTTGTAGCCATTATGAACCTACTATTTCTCTTTCACTTGCAGAGAATGTCTGGAAATGCGTCTTTCCTCCTTTTTAAGCTGTCTTGACAATAAGCGTGCTTCCCACTCGTCTGCGCACCGTGATGTCTGATGTTCAAAGTGCTAATAATTGCATATGCAAGTTCATTCTACTGAGCAACCTTTTCATTTTAGTGGTTTTAAAAGAGACTTGTCAACTATTTCATGGATGTATTTTGAAAAAACTAACATTTTTGTTACTCAAGTTTTGAAAGCTAGTGCATTAGGTTAGGACAATCTTGTATAAAAAGAGAACAATTTATTTAAATAAAAGGTAAAGTTCTCATATATAACATGGAGGAAAGGATTACTCGAAACGGAAAACTGACCTTGAATCAAATCCCATTAAATGAAATTATTTATATGTTTTATGTAGTTACAAAAACATATGTATCTTTTAAGTAATCCATATGAATCGTTAAACAACATAAACTCAATATGCATTTTATGTAATCATGGATCTTTGTACTACTTTTAAATAAAGGATAGATATTAATAATTAAACGTCCCACTGATAAAACAATATTCAGAACACATTCGTTTTTTGGAATATGTGCTACTTAAATTGAAAATAAAAATGGTAAGCATACTTTTGTGCACGTAGAAAAATTTTGAAACCTTTTTGGAGTAGCTCTTAGCACTTTGTTTTTTCTACTGCTACTCTAAAATATACTAATTCATACTAAACTTTTGCATCTTTTAATGTATTCAGCTTTCAGTTTCATGTTAATAATTTAAAAAGCTGCTCAAATAACGCTAAGGATTTCGAAATTTATAACAAATTAATCACATCTGATATAAAGTGTTATCAACAGATTCAGATCAGTGTTTCTCAAACTGTGGGGCGCGCCCCCTGGGGGGGGCGCGGTAACCCTGCGAGGGGGGCGCGAGCATATTGAAAATAAAAGGTTTAAAAATAATTGTTTGGAATAAAGTAAAACAAAATGCTGTCTGACATAATAAAAAATACACATTTACACTGATATAATTTATTTTTTATCATCTGGTGATCATCAAAAATAAAAGATTCCACTTCAAACGCTCATCAGCCATCTTTGATCCTATAACCAAATTTTAAAAAAATATTTGTGTGCTTTGCGGTCAATATGAGAACGATATGAGATTTTTTTTTTACGTTTCTTTTAACGATACCAAACGATGAGAGATTTTTTATTACGTTTCTTTTAACCTAAAATATTACTTTAGCTGACCTTCGAACTTACTGGTATGGTTATCTCCATCTTTTTTTTAGGGAAGTAGTAAATATATATAACATATTTCTGTTTCATCTTTTTCCATGTGAAAGAGTATTATAATATATGGATAAGCATGATTATTCTGAAACATATAATGCATAATGATAAACTTTTTACACAATTATTTTTTAGAACATGCTACACTTTCCCCATGAACAATTTTGTGGTTTTGATTGCTGTGTTGTACGACTTATTATGGTTTATAAATGTAAATAAGCAGAATATTAAAAAAATGGGCATCTGTGATCCCTATTGAAGGAAGTTGAAACTGATCAAGCAATTGAAGAACCTACTGAAATAATGCATATTAATCAAGATAGCGAAAGTAAATATCAGAAAAGCGTTAGGCATGAAACGTTTGAGTTGATTTGTAATTTTCAAATGCTGGCTGCCTAAAGATCTTTATGAAGAAAAGTATGAAGCCATAATGTAGCACTTCGCCTTGTCAAAAAGACACAAGGAAGAAAAAGTTCAAAATGCTATTTGTAGATCACCAAACAACAGCAAAACTACAAAAACGTGAACAAAATATGACAGTTTATTTGGAAAATAACGTTCCTGTGTTGTTAGCGAAAAGTGTCTGTGATTTATGTCCTTTATTAAGGACACGTACATTTGGAACATTTTCTTTAGTTTTATTGGATTTTTTCTCAAATTTTCTAGGAAAAATTCAAAAGTCCTTGAAAGTAGAGGTAAGTATATTTTCTTTCAATTAAATTATTTACTGGAACTCTGTGATTTTTATCGTGTATAGTGAAAATAACTATAAAATGAATTATAGTTTTAAAACAAACTAAAAAACACGCTTTTATAGTGAATCGAACTAAAAAGTAAAAAAAAAATATTGCTTAAAAGTAACATATGCAAAATTTAATACTTTTCTTGTTAATTTGTACGGTTTATAATTATGATCGTATTGTAGCTTTAGCACCAAAGTGCATTATTATTGCATTCAATACATTATTATTTTTAGGGGGCGCGATAAAAATTATGATTGAAAATTGGGTCGCCAGTAGTGAAAGTTTGAGAACCACTGGATTCAGATGGAAACACGGAAACTACGTTCGGAATCAATGGAAACTCATTGGAAACCATTAATGTTCGGATAGTAGAACAAGTAGAAAATCATCTGGAGAATATGGTAGTGGAATCTTAAAGCTGTTTTCGGTTAATGTTAAAGAATATGTCCCGAATTTGGAACACTTTTTCAGATATAAAAGAAATGAAAAATTAATATGATATTCTGGCTTCACTATCCTTTAGAGAGCAGCATTATTTATCATACTTCTCCTTTTTAACCGAGTTGATTCATTTTTTCTGGTATAAAATGTGTTTCGCATTTTTTATCTTATGCCGTAATGTTAAATGAGCTTTGCCTCCACGTATTAAAACAAAAAAAGAAAGTATTCACGGAATATTTTGAAAATCTTAAAAACACTATACTGTTAATAGAGGTACGAGTTATAATATTGCAAATTTCCACGGAAATTGGGTCATTTTTCTGTCTGAAAATATGCTTCGCGTTTAGTTAGAGCTCTAGTACTCTTACCGAAGACAGTCTTAAGTGTAGGTTGCCAGAGATTTCAGTATAATGACCAGAACTATGGAAAAAATACGGAAACAGTTCAATAAGACTGAATCCGTCGATAGATTTGATTTTAATTTACGTCACACTGTGAAGCAACACGAGGGCTATTGTTGACTGACCTCGTAATTTTGAACCACGATCAAGCGAAGAGGACGACACCTGAGTTGATACGCCCTCTCTAAACTTCCTCACCACGTCAGTGGGAGGACATTGAGCGCTGATAGATTTACGTGCATCGGCTCCTCTTCATGAAGGATTTTCAGTGGCACCAGGACTCCAACCCACATCTAGACAACGCTGGCCATGAATTCGTGTGACCATAACTCTTTAGTTCAGCGTTTCTCAAACTGTAGGGCACGCTCCCCTTGGTGGGGGTGGGGTTCGTGGCAACTCTACGAGAGGGGCGCGAGCATATTGAAAAGTCAAAAACAAAAGATTATTTAAAAAAAATTATTAATTAAATACACATTTACACTGATGTATTACACTTATAAATGTATCAGTGCTGCACGATGTATTTTATGATTAATTTAACAATACTAAGTTGTGAAGATCCCCTTGGATCTCACTTTGAGAACGAGAATAATTTGGAGTCAGATAAGAGCCAGTAGCCATTTTTATAAATAACTTCCTTTATTTGGTTATTTTTCCCAAATAGAATCAAAGACTTTTAATAACAAATAAATCAAATTAGCTATATGAGGTTTAAAAGGGACTTTCCTTTAAATTAACTTTATCTAATGATCCAATTAATTAACAATTAGAATATCGATCACGCAGAGATTACCGCGATAAGAGATCCCAGATTTATATTCAATAATGTTCCTATTGAACATTTAACTTTAATCTCACTCCTAATATAAAACTTTAACGAGACTTTAAATATAAATAAATATTTACCACACAGAATCTCAACTCTTCCTGAGATTAAATTATCCACAAAGAAATCTTCAATAATAAATCTCTAACTTCACTATTATACCTTTCTGCTTCAATCTCTCTCTCCTACTGCCCTTTGCTTTACTATTTTCCGTTTGACTTAAATACTTTATCTAATCTGCATATATAACAAGGAATCCTGTCATCTTTTTGGAGCTGATTGGAAATAGGTAGGGAATTAAATTTCCCTAAAAAGACGACTCAGAAGGTTAGTGATAAAGTTCCGTATAGGTTTGTCACAAAGTTAAGCACAAGTTCAATAACTACCAGAGACCCCATGGGATTGTCATACATAAAACTATATACAAAAATTATCACATGTCTTGATAATTTGTACGGTTTAGAATTAATGTATTAATTGTCGATTAAAAGTTACGATATTCGCTTCCCAATGCCAACCGTTTTCCGCGTAGGCACGCGTATGTGATGTATTGGGGGTGGAGGAAGAAATAAAGAAGCAAATAATCTGAAATAAGTAAATTCTTCGCAAACATATTGTCAATGTTCTTTTATTGGATTCCAAAGACTTTGGAATAATTTTATGGATAGCAGTGCACATAAAAGATCGTATTCGGTAAGACGTATATATACGTGTGGGAGAATTAACGCTTTGGCTGAGCGAGACGTTTATATTCTCCGGTGGCATTTAAGAGGTTAAAATCGTATCGTAGTTTTAGCATCAAAACTAGTATTATTGAGTTCAGTACATTGTTATTGTATGAGGGGGGCGCAATGAAAATTATGATTGAATATTGGGTCGCGAATATTGAAACTTTGAGAAGCACTGCCTTAGTTACCACGGTCCATCTGTTGATAGATGGCATGTGTAAGATCGTCGAAGATCTATGAGGATCAAAGAAAAAACATTTATACATTACAGGGATGTGAAACAGTAGTGCAACAGTTTCCTATATCAGACAGGTTTGTTTTGAAGACCTTTTTTTTTTGTCTAGCTCATTTCAAACTGCAGAAGAGCCCATTTAAAATGTGACATAGAACATAAATATTTCAGCAGGAATTATTCTATTCAGGAATTCAGGAGACCATTCTATTCACTGATGAGTCTTCATTTTAATTACTGATTTTCGATTTACCTTCATCTGGAGGACGCCAGTGGCCCACTATTTGTCTTTCACCATTCGTGAAAGGGAACAGTATGACAGCGGATGTTTGACCGTCTGGGAAGGTATTTGAGACAGGCGCACAGACAAGGTCTTTTACGAAAGATTTGTGACTTCTGTAAGGTACAGAGATGAGTTATACTTAAACTATATGCTTTTATCAGGCATTGGTTTCATTTTATGAATGACAGTGCTTATCCTTATAGGTTTCATCTGGCCAATGGATTTCTGAAAAGTGAAGGTATCTATTGGATTGTCTGGTCAGCCATATCTCTAGACTTTAACCCAATAGAGCATATTTGATATGATCTTGCAAGGGTAATTGTACTGTAATTCACATTGGAAATTGTATTGTTTTTTTCACAGAACCACACATGACTTAAAAAACAGTGCTGCGGGATGGGTGTGTAGTACCGTTTCCTCAGAAACTCATAAAATGTTTCATTTCCAGAGCGAACTCTCGTTGTAAAAGCTGTATAGCTATAAAAGGAAACAATATTCCCTTTTAATTCATTTTTTGTTCCATAGGTAAGCTTTCTTTTAGACTTTCTTGAGTACATGCATTCAGGTGTGCACTATAACTGCCGTATGGTATTTAAAAAAAAATATTATTATATCATATATATCTTACGTACACTTTAATTTCATTAATATCTTTCTAGTATGTCTAGAGTTAATCAACCAAAGGTGAAAATTCTCTTAATTTTAAGCACAAGTAATTTCGTGCTTAATTTGATGAAATGTGCTAAATTTGGTGAAATGTGCTTAATTTGATGAGTGTGATTTGATGAAAAATCAAATGTATATAATTTATCTTGCGTTTTACAAGAGCAAGTTCAGATTTTCGTGCTGCCATCTATAGGGTTCAAACATTTCTAAAAAAGTTTTAATTTTAAAAGTTCATTTATATATATAATATTACAGATCGTTAACTTTTCAACAAGAGCCGTATTATTTTTTTCTTTTATTTAAAAAAAAGTCAAAATAAGAGGAAGGAACAGAATGCACTAAAACAACCAAAATTTTACAGTGGGTAAGTTTATTGCAAAATAAATACAAAAAGGGATGCGATTCATTTTAAATATTACAATTTAACCTATTTTTGAATTTCCGATCTTTTATTATCAAAATATTTAAATAAATACTGTTTAACTTAATGTAACTTAACTTAAGATTTATAGAAATTTTCATTCAACCATGTATATTTATAATATCAGTAAATTCGATGCAATAATTCTTAACAAAAATGATGAAATCATTTCTTACATGTTTTAAACTGGGACATCTTTAAAGAAGTAAATCTCTTTAGTTAACTTTACACATGAAATTATCTTCCAATAGCGTTCAAATCCAAATGGTTGTTTAACACCGCTAAATAGTTATTACAACGTTTTGCACCTCCAAGCAAAATATGTTATCAATCTCACTCGTTTCATTTAAGGTATCTAACTACGTTTGGAACCGTGATTTTGAAAAAGCGTACAATAAATGAGTACTTTGCTTTTTTTTATAATTTATGTCACTTTAATTAGTATATGCATATATAATCGTTTGAAGAATATTGTTTGAAGAAAAAATTATTTTAATGTAATTTTTTGGTAAAAAATTAATTACATTTTCAAAGCTTTCTCCATTTCTGAACATGAAAAGTGCGTCTATAATATAATATTTTGCTTATACATGTAACTAAGACTTCATTTTTGAAATATATAATGTAGAAGTGGACGTATACATATTTTTGTATATTAGAGTAGAGAAATTTTAACAGAAAACACACGTTATTATTCCTATTAATAATAAATCTGAAAATAATGTGAATTTTGCAAAAATCTCAGTTCAGGCTCTGTACAGTTTAATAATTTTTTCTTCATGTTTTAACAAAAAATAGCAATTAAATAATTCTTTTACTATAATAATATTTTTAAAACAATTTTATATGTATATTGTAATTCAAGTGAAACTACATACATATAATGTTTGCGGCTACAAATGAATTAAGAAAAAAATTTAAAAGAGATGCAAAAGATTGAATTAATTTATAGGTACAGCATGTGTATCATAAATGAACTAGTAAATTGTTCTCTCTATATGTAAAAGAAGTTTTTCGTGATGTTGTAATAAATTTATTACGCACTATCACAACAATGCCAACGTTCAAGATAACTCGACAGTTTGGTAACCTCGATTTTGCATGTGTCGTACTCACTGAGCTATTAGCAGCCACGCACTGTTTCATATACCGTTGTTATAGTACATTGTAAGCTCTCGTAGAAAAATATCGCAACGATTACCTGGACTGGAATCATTGCGTGAGAAGAAAGGCGTTGTCTCCTACGAAGACTTATTAACAATCAACATAACTCAATTCTCAACTTTTCCAGCTCAGGTGTCGTCCACGTCACTTGACCATGGTTCAAAATTACGTGGTCCGTCGCCAAAAGCCCTCGTGTAGCTGAACAGTGCGACGTTATTATTCAATCAGTCAGTAGAAATGTGGGATTATCAGATCCCCCTTTATTTAATTTTGTTTCTGTAGGCTTTTGAAAAAATGTTTTTAAAGTACTGACAGGTATTCATTTTGAATTAACATTTTTATGGAGCTACATGAAGGTTACCGACGTTTGACCGTGTAATTTTGAATCATAATCAAACAACGAGGGTGGCTGTTGAATTCCTAACTTCAGTATAGAGATATGTGCGAACGTTGAGAAACAGTTCCCTTCATCGTCTATTTTTCCAGAATAATAGCTTCTTATGATGTATATCTATATTTAAGGTACTGGAATTTACTAAGGTATTTATACTAAGGTAAGGACATTTTTTCGTCGCTGTTAGATATGCAAATGATTAAAAGTGTCAACCACGTTAGCGCCAATGATGTTAGCAAACATGACTTAGGACATCACTAAGAATCCTATAAAAGATTCTCTCAAAGCCCTCAATTTTGATTCTAACTAGTGTACTTGGATTTAATTTATTGCTTTGAAGTTTAGATTGTCTTTGTGAAGAAAGCGATAGCCATTTGAACGTACAGCAACGGATCATCATCTTTAGTGAAGAGCCTTGCTTTTACCTTAGTGAGAAGGGTAATCGCATCTGTGTTGGGATCTGCAGCGCGGTCAAGCGCCACTATGAAAGAGAATGCTAATAAATTGGAATAGTTTTTTTCTTCCATCACACACACATTTGTCAGATTTTTTTTATATACTTCTGACTGCTTAAATAATTTATTTGGTTTTATATTGTGCTCAGTGATGAATAAAGCTAATTTGGATGGCTCGGATGGATTTAGTTCATGGTTCGATTTGGGAAAAGACGAAAGTATTTTTTCATTGAGACACTTTGGAGGGGAAGTTGCGACATTTGTGGAGTTTTTGGCCAGTAAAATTCTTCCTCTATTGTTTGTCTCGAGTAAAATGAGTAGTTTAGAATTCCAAGATGCACTGAAACAGAAATTTTAACCTTATTTACGAAAATTCCAGCAGAATTAACGTACATTTCTACATGGCAATGCTGTTATTCACTCTAGTGGCAAAACTAAACACTGGTTAGCTGTTAGCATAATTGGTTTACTGGACTATCAATCCTGTTACCCAGCCCTGAACCCTACGGGAAAACTTCATATACATGCTTTATATACATATATGCATCGAATATATGCAAATAATTTTACTCTATTATTGAATCGAAGTAGCCTATTGTATACGCATAAACCATTTTAGATAAATCTATGCAATGAAAGTCTTTCTAGGAGTATGTAAAATAGAATTTCTAGTCACCAATAAAAGGGTACGAAGTATTTTTTCATTGAGACACTTTGGAGGAAGTTGCGACATTTGTGGAGTTTTTGGCCAGTAAAATTCTTCCTCTATTGTTTGTCTCGAGTAAAATGAGTAGTTTAGAATTCCAAGATGCACTGAAACAGAAATTTTAACCTTATTTACGAAAATTCCAGCAGAATTAACGTACATTTCTACATGGCAATGCTGTTATTCACTCTAGTGGCAAAACTAAACACTGGTTAGCTGTTAGCATAATTGGTTTACTGGACTATCAATCCTGTTACCCAGCCCTGAACCCTACGGGAAAACTTCATATACATGCTTTATATACATATATGCATCGAATATATGCAAATAATTTTACTCTATTATTGAATCGAAGTAGCCTATTGTATACGCATAAACCATTTTAGATAAATCTATGCAATGAAAGTCTTTCTAGGAGTATGTAAAATAGAATTTCTAGTCACCAATAAAAAGGGTGATCCAAATAAACTATTATTTTCATAGAATCTCTATATTTGTGTGCAAGACTACACAGTAAGTTTTTATTTTCATTTTTTGCTTAGGTATTAACAAAATTGGTTTTTTTTGTTGCAAATTTTACTTTTATAATTGTTCGGAATCGATATAAATGCTCAGAACATGTAATTACAAATTCCCAACTTATTATTAAGGGAAATCTTGAGAGAGAGAGCTTATAATTATACGGAGCTATGTATATATGCTTAAACACACACACACATGTATGTATATATATGCACAAATACATACATACATATATATATATATATATATATATATATATATATATATATATATATATATATATATATATATATATATATATATACACACACACATGCAATATATGTGTGTGTGGCCCGAGTGGTCAAGGTCAAGAACTCGTGGCCAGTAAAGAATATGATTGTGAGCCCTGCTGCCACTGAAGACCTATCGTGTAGAGGCAATAATGCCCGTGGATTAAAGTCCTCACGTTGGCACAATGTGGAAGTTTGGAAAATGAGGTACTAACTCGGATGTTGTCCTTGTCACTTGACCGAGGTTTAAAATCATGAAGTCCGTCACTCATGGCTCTCGCGTTGCTTTAGAGTGTAACGTTAATCAAAAATCTATTCAATCATATTTATAATTAAGCTACATAATTACAAATATCGTTTTCTCGTTCATTATTTCCTTGTATATTTATTCGATACCATTTCCGTTTTCATTGTTAACTAAGTTTGCTTCCAAATTCTAAAGTTATTTCATCTTGATCCTGAGAGATAACCAGTTTTTTCGATACTTTTCTTCAAACTGAAAAAAAAGAACCTATTATGCTTTTTCATGCATTTCTGTAATTCGAATGGATTTCGTGATGCGTTTCAATTGACCTAGAGATTAAGAATTTCTTCAAAAAGTGGTAGCTTGAATAATCTTACTGGTGCGTTATTATCAGAACAATATATCACGGTATCTCAAAGCATAATAAAGCTTCAGTGACCCTGAGATTCCCGTTACATCATTGTTATAGGAAGTATGTGCTATTGTGTACCATGTGGGTGGATGCATGTTTCGTGTTATATTAATTTAGTGCTATTATTTACCCTGTTTCGCTAACTTCATAACATGTTATTTTTCGGATTTCTAACATAGATTATCCCTCCAAAGGAACTAATTTTATTCCAGAGTTTGGAAAAAAATAAACGAAAATCTTGCTCCAAGTAGGATTCAAGTAGGTCACCTCATTTGCAAATTAGAAAGTTCTACACCCAAAAATGTGAGAGATAAAATGCGAAATGGATCCTTCCTTTCAGTATATTTCACTACCAATGTGAATATAATTTAAATAAATTTATATGAAATAAAATGAAAAAAATATCTTTTAAGCTTTTAGATCAATAATTGGCTTTCGCTATATTCATTGCATACAAATAAAGTATATTGGTTTAGTGAATAGCGTATTTTAACCACAAAAGGTTTAACAATAGTTAAATTACTTGAATTTAGATTTTCCTTAAAATATTTTTTTATTTATTCGTTCGTTAATCAGTTTTCTTATTTTACTGCGTTCCACCAAAGACTAGCGACCGGAATAAGGGGATAAAAAGGGCTACTGCTCGGTAAAACAAATTTGGTCTCATTTTTGTAAATAGAATTGTAATAGGACAATGTGTGTGTGTAACAGGTTATTGGCTACCCGCAATTTAAATCCTTGGAGAAATGACGAGAATGACACCTGAGCGTCTAATTCCCTCACCATATCTTCATCGCAATCTATTTGAGGACAAATAAGCTTAGTTCTTGTAAACCAGGGGGGGCCAACCCAAATGACCTCGCGGGCCACTTCGAAAAAACATTATCATCTCGCGGGCCGCACATAAAAATATGTACCTTTATATCAGATTTGGAAACAAAGAAACATTTATTGGAAGTGGAAATTTAAAACAGAATGAATTATTATTATTGTTTTTATTATTTTCCATGTATACAGACATAGATAATATAATAATGTTTACATAATATAATAATGCAATGATCAAATAATGTTTAAAATATTACAGTGTGTGTTGTCATTTTCTTGAAAATTACGGTATTCCTTTTGAAATGATCTTTCGTTACTCATTGTTGAAATTTGATATTGCTGTCATTCGCAAACGATTAAGTATACATTGCCCTTTATCTTAACCGTCCTGAATATGTTTTTAAACTTTAAAAAACATCTCTGATAGACTGCTTGCTTTTTGAAAACTCCAAACAGAAAAGGAGGAGGAGAAATGAAAGTCTCACACACAGAGAATCATGTACCATCCATAGTAAAGGATATGCATTATGCAATTCGGAATTTATTAAAAAAGTAATTTATTATAGTAAAATCAAAATTAAATGTTCGATAAAATATAAATCTATTTTAATCTAAAGGACATTTCTGTTATAGAAAAGGATTTATTTTAAAACAAGAACAGGGTAACAGGAAAATACATTGTAGATTTATATATATATTTAAATTTCCCCTCAAATAAATTTCAAAATGAAAAAACTTTAAAAACCTGATATTTTAAATTTTTTTAAAGAGTCGGTGGGCCGCATACGATCCGCGTGTTGAACACCCCTGTTGTAAGCGAACACCAACACCTAATCTACGCCCAATAATCTTTAGCAGATCGAATATTGTGATTGATTATGATTCAAAATACCGACGTTCATCTCCGATAGACGTACTGTATACTACTGCTACAATTGAAATAAACTGTTCACGTTTGTATTCTTGGATTATTTTCTATGAAAAAGAAACCGTGTTTGTGTGTGAAGGGTCTTCCATTTAGATTTTGATTCGCTTCTCAAAGGATAATATTTGAACGCTTGAAAGAACATCGGTAAAATTTTAGCTACTGATGTAGCTAATAAATTGACATTCCTTGAAATCAGGGGTTTTACTTATTCTAAGTCATAGCTTACCAAAATGGGTGGTACTACCCAGCAGTAGGCTTTCAGGGGGGGGAGGGAACGGATTAAGAGACGAGTTGTAAGTACAATAGTTGGACAACTATTTTAATCAGTTTACTTAGCTCTCTCTCTCAGTACGCCTTCATTCTTTCACGGGCTATTTTTTTAAAATATTTGTTTATTGAAATGTTTGTGTGTGGGACCAAGATTTATTTAAGAAAAGAAATTCATTGAGATTATTATGTAAAATAAATTTGATAAGTAAAATCATTTTTTGTTGCTGTGAGTGAGGGAATATTAACGTCGCACTGTTCCGGTACACGAGGGATTTTGGCGACGGACCGCGTAATTTTGGACCATGGTCAAGTGACGTGGATGACATCTGAACTGGCACCACCTCTCCTAACTACCACACCAACGGGAGGACGTTTGAGCTCTCGACAGATTTAACGTGCATCGCTTCCCTACACGGCGGGTCTTTAGTTGTACTGGGCTCGAACTCGTGACATACCAGCCACAATCCGATACCTTGACCACTAGGCTAACGCGGCCACTTGTTGTTGTGAGAATGCTTACCACTGATCACACATTGGATATTAAAAGTAGGAAACTGGAAAGGTAGGATGCTGAATACTTGGAAAATGTCTTCTTCGTACTGGCTCGTGTTAGACTAGCCCCCACAATTCCTTCATTATCCAAACAAATATCATAGGAATCAAAATGTCTAGCATTATTAGAACAATCCTCCTCCCCTTCTTCACTGCACTATATTCTTCAGGATCACTAGAACCATTTTATCTTCCATAATCACATACTTTGGATCATTTCTTTGACTCACACCTGACGGCCGTGGTAGCCGAGTGGTATAGGAATCGGATCGTGGCTTGACGTGTCACGAGTTCGAGCCCAGTACCACTAAAGACTCGTCGTGTAGGGCAGCGATGCACGTTAAATCTGTCGAGAGCTGAAACGTCCTTCCGTTGGTGTGGTGTGGTAGTTAGGAGAGGGAGGTGCCAGTTCAGGTGTAGTCCACGTCACTTGACCATGGTTCAAAATTACGTGGTCCGTTGCCAAAAGCCCTCGTGTAGCTGAACAGTGCGACGTTAATATTCAATCAATTGACTCACACCTGTTCCATTCTAGTGCTAGGTTGAGGATCAAATAAATCAATATTTTTACTTTCAGTTGAAAATTCTTCGTCAGTTTCATCATCTAGATCTATATTTGGATCTTCAGGATCATATAGGAGCGTAATAAAATAAATTGATTGCTTCAACTGCTGTATAGTGCTTGCGATTTTTATACATTTCCACTTGTAAGTGAAAACTGTTTGAATTAAAATGAATTAGAGATTTTCAATGGAAGAAAGACATTAAAAACTACCAAATGTTCCGTAAAATCCGGCGTATAGCTTGCACCGGCGTCTAACGCGCAGCTATAATTTTAAGCAGCATTTTTTAATTCCACGGTAAATTCGCCGTATAACGCGCACCTATACTTTTAAAAAGCCTTTAATTTTACGGTATATTCGCCGTATAACGCGCACCTATACTTTTAAAAGCCTTTAATTTCACGGTATATTCGCCGTATAACGCGCACCTATACTTTTAAAAAGCCTTTAATTTTACGGTTATTCGCCGTATAACGCGCACCTATACTTTTAAAAAGCCTTTAATTTCACGGTATATTCGCCGTATAACGCGCACCTGTACTTTTAAAAGCCTTTAATTTTACGGTATATTCGCCGTATAACGCGCACCTATACTTTTAAAAAGCCTTTAATTTTACGGTATATTCGCCGTATAACGCGCACCTATACTTTTAAAAAGCCTTTAATTTTAAGGTATATTATCCTTATAACACGCACCCCCTTTTTTACGAAAAATCTGAAATGTAAGTGTGCAATGCTCTTACGTTTTGAAGTCATTTATTCGAGGCATTATCCCAAGATTTTAAAGAAATACACAGTATACTTTTCTAAAACAATAACTTTTAATTTATAAAGAATGTCATTTCTTTTAAGTAAACAACATTTCGTTATATGTAATTTTAGAAGCCTAATTTTTTTTAAGCTCATTTTTTAAAAATTTTATAGCTATCATTTTTATACCCGGCGTATAACGCGCATCCGCAACTTTCGATCTTATTTTTTGTGTTAAAAGTGCGCGTTATACGCCGAATTATACGGTAATTCAAGTACGGTAATTCTACGTTTGTAAATCCTGGTGTTAACAAATTCTCTGTATATAAAATCATAAATACACTTAGTTGCATGAAAAACAAATGAAGGATGGGTTGAACCCTGGAAAGAGTTGCTTTCGAATATTGACCTATCTTCTTAATATAAACTTAAAGCCTCATTATGTAGTCAAGAGATATATTATTATTATTATTTTGATTTTTTGAGGTATAAATAGATGGCAGCACAAATGAAAAATTGGAAAATAACCTCATTGGGCATTTAAGAAATATTGATGAAATTAGTGGCAAGAAAAGCGGTTAAATATAACAAGAATAGGCATGCTTTTAGTGTACCCAAAATGAAACATTCTTGTGTTTGTATATACAATAAAAGGGAATATATATATATATATATATATATATATATATATATATATATATATATATATATATTTATGTTCATGTGATCCAGCTCCATGAGCCATGTGTAGGTCATCCATGTTCTAAGCCACGGGCACAGATCTATTTTTAAACAATAATGAATTTATTTAAAGTCTAACAACGTCGTATATGTACATACTTATTTACGAAGTTTTTTCAATTAGTAAACTAAAAAATCCTATTACACTTTAAGCCAATTTCAAGATGCATATTGCTTAAATTATTAACTGTCTCGAATCCCAAGTGGAAAAATTAATGCACAGCTTGTGTTGATGAAACAGTATAAAAAGGTTATATAAACAGGTTTCCTTGTTTTCTTGAATGTTTATTAACGTTGCATT